>CM052198.1:4604464-4623141 GCA_028455805.1 Lasioglossum figueresi | reverse complement strand
ACCTATTATATCCTCGATTCTCTAATTGTATATGTTCATCGTGACGGTCTTGTTTAACATTCTTAATATTCTTAGCACCATTTTTAATCAAAATGAAGCTACGCCTATTATTTTAACGAGGACAGTGATGAAGATTAAAAACCACAACGCATTATTTTCCGAATGATTAAGCCGAAAATAATATGAAAATGGTGCTAAGTGTTTCAGCTGGCCGTATAATGGTATGGAGGTATCGAGCATCTACCTGACACCTCACTTTCAAAATACTGGTTTCATTTCCTCCCTAATTTCTTAAGAAACAAGGCTTAGAAACTAGATTCATGAATTTTAATGTTAAGAATGTTAAACAGGACCGTCATGATGATCATATACAATTAGAGAATCGAGGAAATATTAGGTACTCCAAAACTATTTTTAAAACATAAAAAAAATATTGTTAATCTCACATGCATAAACCATGTAATAAGAAATTGAAAAAATAAAGTTTGATGTATGTAAAAAAAAACGGTTTGATGTATGTAAAGTTAAAGTGTATAAGTTCTGTAGTCCGATGCCTTAACCGCTGTGCCGATCGACGATGTTGGAAACGTTGCGAACATCCAGGAATATATTGCACAGAATAGGATTTTTTCTCTCAAATCACATTTCTTAGATCAAACAATTGCTTTTTTCAATGTAATAATGCTTAAAATGACTTAATACACACCCACGGTAAAGCCAAGAAGCGTAACTTTCTTCCTCACAGCAGAAACGTCGAAAAAATTCGGTTTTTATTGTTTCTGACAATGATGTCCCACAACAAAAAATCTAATAAAAATTGACAACACTGCCTGTTATAGTACTATATCGTGAAACCAAACAGCTAAATAGCATGTTTCAATATTTTTGAGAAAAAATTATTTTTCCAATTTTTTTGTGGTTTTTCATTTTTTACGACCTCAGTTTGCAACACAAAAATCTGAAAAAATTCTGAAAAATGCGCCTTGGGATCCAAAATATGTCACATTTTTTCAGAATTTTAGGACGCCTTTGAGATCGGAAAATGCGCAGAAAAGCGCAAAATCTAATTTACCCTGTAACTACCCTCACGGGCAAGCTAGAGGGCTGAAATTTTGCTCAGAGGAGTTTTTCTTGGTCAGCTTTCGAATGGTTCAACAACCATTGAAAAAAACCGAAACTCTAAGGGCAGTTTTGACCATCTTATTCGGCTATGGACTTTCGCCCAGCCATTTTTTCTCATAAGTGCATAAAATCAGCAGTCTTTATTTAATTATGATAGTATACTAACATTCTAATTTGTAACTTATTTTATTAACTCCTTGCGAAAAAGTGCAGTTTCGTTGTGGACCCTGAGACAATATTTTCTTTCGATTAAACAATTTTTACGAGATGCACAAGTTTAGGAAAGTACTCGCCTGTTTATATTCAGAATGTGGCCGCACGCGTCGCGCTTTTTAATTGATTTTGCCAATTCTCTCGCACATATTGCTGGTGCAATTAGGTTAGTGTCGATTATCTTCCGGTATTCTTCGGTGGGCGTATCTGGAAGAGAAATTTAATTATTGGATAATTTGCGAAGTAATATCAACAGATATCGTAATGGAAAGTTTTTTTAAATAGTGTGTAATATTGTCAATCTGTTGAAATGATTATAGAACGAACTTTCTATCTAGCTTCTGTTTTTTTTAAAAACAGTAAATATCTGCAAGTCATATTCGAGGTATATTCCATACTTCCATCAAACCTTCAATTTGAGTAATTATAATTTGCTGAAAAATTCTATCGCATGATTCATTTTATTCTGTCTCGTAGGTATTATTTTGAAAGACTTGATGGGAATTTAATCACTGTATTATGCAAGGTGAAACACTTATCATTCGATATTGTAGTTGGATAGTTGCGCAACTATGAAGTCTGACAGATCATCATCGGTTTTATAGAAGATCATGTTTGATCGGTTGAAAAAAGTATAACAGTATTTTAAAATTCTTCTGATATTTTTACCGTTGTAAATTACGCCTACTAATTTTGGTCATAAATGTATATAATCCGATGTCTAGTTATAAGTAAAACAATTTATTCTAATGGGGCGATTCCAGTCTTCAAATGACCGGTTCCAGAATTTTTTTATTTTACATTTATTAATGTTATAGAAAACACGCTTTTGTAAGAAATGATTGAACAAATATCTTTATTAGAGCTGATATTACAATAAGAACCGCGGAAAATCTAAATACATTAAATCTTGTAATTTTTACAAGGCAACACGTGCTTATTACTTTTATAGCTCGGTACGTTTAGTGTTAAGGGAGTAGACTCCTTTCTCCAGGATTGCAAGAGTGTGGGATTCGCGTTCTCATTTCTCGATAATACAAAAATGGGGCTTTTCAGTACTCAAAAACACTAGGGAAAAGATCGATCTAGGGCGTCATCGCCCTCAGAAGCCCTATTTTTTCGTTTACGAGGCGTAATCTGCATTATTTTAATCTGCATAACTACATGCTGCCGAATAATGCAAATTACGCCTCGTAAACGAAAAAATAGGTTTTTTGAGGGCGATAGCGCCCTATATTGAACTTTTATCTAGTGTTTTTAACTACTGAAAAACCTCATTTTTGTATTATCGAGAAATGAGAACGCGAATCTCGCACCCCTGCAATCCTGGAAACGAGTATACAGCCTTAAATAGCGTAGCAGAGCAATGGAATCCTTTTTCTATATCAAATGGTGATCAGGCTAAGAAAGCAGACCTTACCGATGACCATGGACGTAGAAACGACACCGGCATTGTTTACCAGTATGTCAATGCCGCCCAGATTCTGTTCGGTCCATTTAAACGCTCTCAGTATGTCATCCTCTTGCCTAACGTCACATTGCACGGGATGGAACATGTCTTTGCCCAACTCTTTGACTAATTCTTCCAGTTTCTCGGATCTTCTTGCTAGGCCAACCACCTTAACACCGTGTTTAACGAGGGATTTAGCGGTCTCGGCGCCGATTCCAGCGCTCGATCCCGTCACCAAAGCTATTTTTCCAGACCACTTCTCCATGTTACACAGGACTCATTCACAACAATGACCTACTATGCCGGCCGCCACTGTTTTATAGCTTCAGATACTATATGTTCAGAGTCACGATTTCTAGTTACGACACAATTCATGAGAGGCCGAGCGATATGAATACAGATAATTCGACAATTATTATCACATAAAGTTATTGGACTTCGTATCTGTATATCTACCGTAGACTTTTTGTATGGAACTACCTACTAAAACTCTTATCAATATACAACGAATGTTCGCGAACGGTAGGTGCATATTAACACTTTATCTACCGGTAGCTTATTAATAGGGTTTTGAATAATTGTGCTGCACCAAATGGAAGCTTAAAAAATCTTCTTTTACACAGCAATCCCGAAGGAAATTATTGGATTTTGTTATTAAGGGTGAGTTTTTGGGTTCGTGATTAAAATCGCTGTTGCTACTAAAGCATTATTTAGAAAAATCCTCAGCCACGCACCATAGACTTTCAACAATTATGGAATAATCACCGGTATGTAATATTAATTGTAAAATGCAACTTTTAGTATTTTTTTCTACAATTCCGGTCAATTGCAATTTTTAAAAAAATTTCTTTTCACATCCCATAGTAAACTAATTGCACTAGCTTCCCAAAAAAGTTAAAATCGTATAGTACAATGTTAAAGAACTTATCGTCTTCTTTAGAGCGTCCGAATATTAATTCGACTTTGTTATTGAGGGTGAGTTGTTGGGTTTGCGATTAAAATCGCTGTTGCTACTAAAGCATTATTTTAAAAAATCCTCAGCCACGCACCATAGACTTTCAACAATTATGGAATAATCACCGGTATGTAATATTAACTGTAAAATGCAACTTTTAGTATTTTTTCTACAATTCCGGTCAATTGCAATTTTTGAAAAAATTTCTTTTCACATCCCGTAGTAAACTAATTGCACTAGCTTCCCAAAAAAGTTCAAATTATATAGTACAATGTTAAACAAGTTATCGTCTCTTTTAGAACGTTCGAATATTAATTAGAGTCACTGTACTTATCCATTCTCAAGTTCAATCATTAACGTCATGCTGGAATTATACGAGTTTGTACGACTTTATGTCAGTTTACTTTTATGCAATGCAATATCGTTTCTACCAAGGTACAATAATTAAGCAGATTTCCCTGTGTCATCCTTCCACGAACATTCGCAACGTAGATACGATATTGCGTACTTGATGATGAACTTGAAAACTTATCGTGGAGAAATAGATAGTCATAATTGTAATAAATACTAGTAATAATCTACACTCAGTGGATTGAGTGCAATATGTTTAAATGTTTCGAACAGATTTCTCCAGTTTCTGAAGGCCTGTAGCTTAATAGGTTTCACTCGCACAAGTTTGATCAGAGAAGTTGGACTGAATGGCAAAAAGAATCGAGGCAGTTACTTTTACAGATCTTTACGAGAAGCTTTAGCTGCTACTTGGCACGGGATTTCGGTAGATTTATTGAAATTAACACGAGCTGTAGGTAAATACGGGATTATTGATTTTAATCAGAACTTGATTTCGTAATTTGGAGAATTCCAGTAAAATAAAAGGTTCCAAGGAATTATCATACTTGATTTATTGCACCGAGGACAAACATGCTAGCATTGACCTCACCTTCGATTCTAAATTGAAGCGGTATCTTAAAATTTTGTTAATAAATCATAATTTTTGTTTTAATCAGAGTTAATGGTTAATGATTGCATGAATTATCAATACCATGAAGGTCGGATTCCGGTAGATTTATTGAAATTAACACGAGCTGTAGGTAAATACGGGATTATTGATTTTAATCAGAACTTAATTTCGTAATTTGGAGAATTCCAGTAAAATAAAAGGTTCCAAGGAATTATCATACTTGATTTATTGCACCGAGGACAAACATGCTAGTATTGACTTCACCTTCGAATTTAAATTGAGGCGATGTCTTCATAGTTTGTTAACAAATCATAGTTTTTGTTTTAATCAGAGTTAATGGTTAATGATTGCATGAATTGCCAATACCATGAAGGTCGGATTCCGTTAGATTTATTGAAATTAACACGAGCTGTAGGTAAATACGGGTTTCTTGATTTTAATCAGAACTTAAATTCGTAATTGGGAGAATTTCAGTAAAACAAAGGTTCCAGGGATTATCATACTTGATTTATTGCACCGAGGACAAACATGCTAGCATTCACTTCACCTTCGATTCTAAATTGCAGCGGTGTCGGAATTGTTTGTTAACAAATCGTAATGTTTGGCTTAACCAGAACCAGGTGAGCGAGTGCTTGATGACTCCTTATGCAGTTAATGGTTAATGATTGCATGAATTATCATTAGCATGAAGATCGGATTTAATGGAAAATTAAAAATAGCCGTGGCTCCTTGTGTCGTGTGCAATTACTAGATAGCTGTCCTTCAAGCAAAATAAAGATGTTCTATCGAAATTGCAACGAACTGCAGTGAAATAGAAATTTATTTAATAATTAATAGGTTGAAAACGGTATAACTGTATTTTCAAATTCATCTAATGATTTTACTGTTTCAACGCTAAACCTACCACGAGGGGTCAAATGACGGATTTTAGATTTTTTATTTCACAATTAGTATATATTAGTATATATTAGTAAAAATTATAATGTATATGTTATAGTTAAAATCGCACAAGACTACCGTTTCCGGTGGCTGTGTGTTTGGTCAGTGTGAAAGGTGTGCAGAGGATTAGTAGCGATTGGTGTAAGAAAGCGGGAAGTGAGAAAATAGTAAAAATCGCACAAAATATATTATAAATAAATTTAATCTTGTTATTTTTATAATACTATACACATCTACCACTTTTGATGGTCGGTGGGTTTTAGTGTTAAATGGCAGCTACCCATTTTTGTAATAAACGCATCAAATCCGCTGTCTAGTAAGTACGGTTCAAATTGATTTAGAACTTCAGACGTCCAAACTTCAGTATCGGCTTTGTACATGTAGCGTGTAGGATGCTTGTTACAACACTATACTTCTCCTCTACGCGTGTAAAGTTAAACGGGATAGAGGAAACGATGAGAATCTCCACTTACTGTTAAAATCCCTTCAGCCGAAAGCTAACGAACTTGTTATCTCGCGTAAGATACAGTACAACATACGGGGTGTCCCAGAAAGAGTATCGGAGGTGCCCTAATCTAAGCATCTATTCGGAGTAATGGCACCGAATCGATATCAACGTAGGGCAACTGCGCCGATTACTGCGGTACCATTATTTTCACTATTATGACATACGTTTCTGCTTAAAATCCACAGAATCGTTCATCGTCAACTGTGTCAACCGATTTCAACGAAATTTTCAGTACGTGTATAACTAACATAGATCTACAAAACGTATATTTCAAATTTTCATTGAAGAACCAAATAAAAACGTTTTAAAAATTGCATTTTTTATTTTTGCATGTAACCTTGTAAATTGTAATTTTTGGAAAATCTGTTTTTAAAAAAGTTATTCTATATTGAAAGGTGTACGAATACTTTGTACACCCACTGTATAAGTACTTCGATGTCCAGAGGAATCGAATCTTTGACAAGTTGTGCTCGAATCTTGGAAATCAGAACTGCATAGTTGGTTCCGGTCAGAGTTGTGCTAATTCAATTACATTCTATATCAATTATATAGTAATTCAACTACGTCGTAACTGAATTACATAATTCAAACCTTTCAATTAATTCAATTACTAATTATTTTAATCAGATTTGTAATTGAAATACAATATAATTAAAATACAGCTCTATGTTTTTCTTTCATACACTTGTTTGCTGTCTATGCGGCGTATTTTCTATTCCTCGTCCTCTTGACTCGTTATTAATGTTATTTAATTACAAAGTATTTTATAATTGTACTCCAATTGCAGTTCCGAATTACATTGTAATCTAATTGACTGAAAATCTGAATTATAAATTACAATATGATTGAATTACGATGTAATTCGATTACTTTGTAATTATAATTCCTGGAGTAATTCAATTGTAATTCTGCACAACTCTGGTTCCGGTACGATATTCATAAAAGCTTCGATTCTGTTCGACCAAGAGTCGAATATAACTTGCAAGTATTATTTCCGTTTACCAAAGTACTTGTACAGAAAGGTTCGAAACTGTCTGGCATAGGTTCGAACATACTTAGGTATACTATTTCTGTTTTTCGAAGTATTTATAGAGAGTTCTCGCAACGTATTCCTATCAAACGGAGGAAGTAGGTAAAAATTGCACTGCATCATGATAATGGAAAAACGTTCACGTAGATGTAATGTTGTCCATGTACAAAGTGGTTAACCTTCGACGGGCAATCAGAGACCTCAGCTTCAGATTTTTGAAAAGAACTTTTATACGAATAAAATTAAATCTGTTTACTTTTTTATATCGTGTTATTCCCTATCCCAAATTTATTAAAAACGAGGCTATTTATGAAATTCATTTGTCGGGATCTAAGAGACCCCACCTTACTATTTGTGTTATTAGACCTTACTTTGCGAGGGTTAAGCGTGCGACAATCTTTTCTATTGGCATAAATAGACGTACGGCATTCGGTCCGTGTTTCTCTCAGCAGATTACGTAATTTTAATGTTTAATAATTTAACTGGCTGCACTAGCGTGTCGCACGCGACTCAATGTCGGGTCCCGCATGCTGTATGCACCACTGATTGCGTTCGGAACCAGATAACAGAACAATGTCAGCAATTACACATTATTGGTACCGCCGAGGGATACCATATGGAAAAAGTGAATTAGCGATCGGAATAGTTTATATTGGCTCACAGAATGATCAATTGAATTACTCGGAACGGTAGAATGTTGTCAAATCTTGACTGCATAAGATAAATAAATAGTTTACATCGAAGGATGAGAACAAATAAAAGTGTGTAATATCTCAAAGAAATTAATAAATTAATGTATTTCAAACTCTTAGCAGAAATGAATAACAAAAGGAATTTGAAATCTTTGGTATAACTCAAAAATGAATGTATGTAAATTTAAATATTGAAATTAATAAATTAATGTATTTCAAACTCTTAGCAGAAATGTATAACAAAAAGAATCTGAAATCTTTGATATAACTGAAAAATTAATGTATGTAAATTTAAATATTAAAATTAATAAATTAATGTATTTGAAACTTTTTGTAGAAATGAATAACAAAGAGAATCTGAAATCTTTGCTATAACTGAACAATTAATGTATTTAAATTTAAATATTAAAATTAATAAATTAATGTATTTGAAACTCTTAGTAGAAATGAATAACAAAGAGAATCTGAAATCTTTGGTATAACTGAAAAATGAGATTAAACAGGTACGGTAAACGGCTGAACTTTATCTGAGGAAACTAGAAATTTTTAACTTTTTTTATAGAATCTTGCAGATTTTGACGAGAAAATGCTGAAAATCCAAGTTTTAATGTTAGTTAAATGTTAGTTAGTTCAAGTTTAAAGTTCAACGATTTTCACCGTTTTCACGTAGTGTGTGATACTTTTCACAATGCGTGCTCCACCCATTTGTTTTTGTCATAAATGCTTAAAATCCGTGGTCTCTAGTGCAAGTGCTGTTTTATAGAAAATGCGAAAAATGTTTTGAAAATATTTTTCTGACGTAACAATATCGTGGTAACATAATGAAAAGCTCGGACAACCTTGAACATCTGAGATCATATCCGATCGAGAACTTTCGAAGGGCACACATTGATCGCGTGTCAATCGTTTCGCAAGCAAGTGCTCTCGAGCTGCAAATTGATCACTGTTCTGGAACCACACGTTCGCCTGTAACGCTCGTCAATGATTTTTAGAATCATCTCGCCTGTAAATTTCCTGCAATCAACTTCGCGATTTGCGGTTCCAAATAAAGAAAATATTATTATCGAAAATTTTATGCACGTGAGACAATGTGGCTCTTCAACACTAGAGAATTCGTGATTTGAATAATCTATTGGCAACACAATACTGGACCAATTTGGATTCAATTTTGCAGTAACATTCTTAAGACTATTATTTAGTTCTTGAGAGAAACGAATATTTGGTTCGTACATTTTTCCTTTCCCTGCACACAGAAGAAACTGATCAAAAATTAATTTTCTTTTTAAGTTACAGGCATTTGAACTGAAATACGTATATTGTTCAGAAAACAATCTTTTTTAAGTTACAGGCGTTTGGACTTAAATATATGTTTTCTCAACAATTCCAGTTAATTCTTACATACTTAAATGAAGATATTTATGGGTTAATCGAGCCCTTTGACTAAGACTAATATTTAGTTCTTGAGAGAAACAAATTTTTGGTTCGTACATATTTCCTTTCCTTGCGCACAGAAGAGACTGATCAAAAATTAATTTTCTTTTAAGTTACAGGCATTTGAACTGAAATATATGTTTTCTCAAGAATTCCAGTTAATTCTTACATACTTAAATGAAGACATTTAAGAGTTAATCGTGCCCTTTGACTAGGACTATTATTTAGTTCTTGAGAGAAACAAATTTTTGGTTCGTACATATTTCCTTTCCTTGCACACAGAAGAGACTGATCAAAAATTAATTTTCTTTTAAGTTCCAGGCATTTGAACTGAAATATATGTTTTCTCAAGAATTCCAGTTAATTCTTACATACTTAAATGAAGACATTTAAGAGTTAATCGAGCCCTTTGACTAAGACTATTATTTAGTTCTTGAGAGAAACAAATTTTTGGTTCGTACATATTTCCTTTTCTTGCGAACAGAAGAGACTGATCAAAAATTAATTTTCTTTTAAGTTACAGGCATTCGAACTGAAATATATGTTTTCTCAACAATTCCAGTTAATTCTTGCATACATAAATGAAGACATTTGAGGGTTAGTCGAGCCCTTCGTCAGTAAAATATTCGAATGTACGCGATCTCTGGAACGACTACAGTGTCTATGACAGCGGACGTGTGAAATGACAAGGTGACGGTCCAGAAGAAATGACGGCGATACATCCAAATCGAGTAGCACATTCCGAACACGTGTTTCTTAAAGGGGAATATTACTGCGCGTGATCGTGCAAATGGCGGTCGCGTCACGGAATAGCCTCGAGTGATCCATCAAAACGAATCGCATTTATTCGTCATGGCGAATCCCTGCAATTTCTCGGCGCGACGGACGTTTCAATAAACTCGCAACTCAGCAATGATCATTCTTATTTTCCATCGTATCTCGCACTACGAAGAAAAAAATATATAGTCAAGTATCCGAAAAATTTGCCGAAATATTAGGTCATCCCATAAGTTGATACCGACTTTTGTGTATAAATTTCATGCGTCGATTCATCAACTTTACAGCGATAAAGGGCCAATGCATTTAACACTAAATCTACCGAGCCTTAAAAGTGACTGGTACATGTTCCTTTATAAAAATGACAAGATTGATTTGATTTTGACTTTGCGCAGCTCCTATCGTAATATGTGCTCCATTAAAGATATATATACAATCATTTCTTATGAAATTATTTTTATTATATCAATATAATTGTAAAATGAAAAATCTGAAATCGGTAATTTCGAGCGGTGATGGTAGGTTTAGTGTTAAGCATAGCTGTTCGGGAAAAGCCTAGAGAAATGGTGAACACAGTGATTCCTAGCAGTGAAAAATCATGATCGAAATGCGTGTTCATTCCCGACATCTCATGTTATATGAATTTCGGAAAGGAAGTTCAGTAACAATCGCCACGAACAACATATGTGCTGTTTACGGAGAAAGTGCGCTTTCATCTCGTCCCTGCAGGAAGTGGTTTCAGCGTTTCGAAGGCGGGAATTTTTGTTTAAAAGACGAGGAACGTTCCGGGCGTTCTACTCAGACAGACGAAGATAAAATTCGAGAAATTGTACAGAAATCACGAAGTTCGTTAATTGAGGAGATGTCAGATGTTCTGAAAATACCCAAAACAAACTTAAGGGTATGTTTAGAAAATGAACATATGCAACCGCTTGAAAAACAGAATGAACTTATGGGATGACCTAATATTTCTAATTTTATTCTTATTTTTATCGGATCAGATCGGTCGGGAAATTCGGCGAATAATTAAATGTTCGTTAAGAGGATCGAGAAGGGGATGCATTGTGCAATGCATCCTGCGACATCCTCCTGCGCGTAACAAGCCAGTTTCCTGGCATGCTGCCAGAGTCAAGACTGTCGAACGAGAATCGACTTGAAGAACTCGAGGGGATGGATCCTGCCCCACCTGCAATGACGTTTCACATCATATCTCCGTTGATGCAGCTCGCAATTTCCGGGACTTCCGGAAAGGACATTTCCACGTAGGAATCAAATCGACTTGAATCGTGGATTGAGCTGGATATAATGAGAAAATTATTTCACCCGCCTCCGGAATATTGTACTCGACCTATCTCTTCCTAATAGGAATTACTACAATTTATAATAATCACTCCATGGGAAAATAGAAAATTTTCTTGGGGACACGAAAGGCGCCATTCAAGGGTTAACCCCTTGCCCCACGATTTACTTTACGGTTTCAGTGATTAGAACTTTCTTTGTACAGTAAAGTCGCGTTTACTGTCCAACAGCCTGTGTTCTGCACGGACAGTGATCGTTCAAAAGAAAGCCGAACGTAGAGAAGGACAGCATGACAGTGGAGGAGTTAGGTACTGGACAGTGATCGCGTACCCGATCGCGGACAGTGAACGCGACTTTCCTGTACTTTGCAAGTTCCTAAGAGGAGAAACCAAAAGAGAATTTCATCTTGGTTTAAAGGAAATTAATAACATACACATTTATTAGTAGACTGCGGATTTTATGCATTTATGACAAAAATGGGTAGTTGCAATTTAAAACAGTAGACAGATTAGAAATATTTAAGAACGTCAATGTATTAGTTGCTGTTGAAGAACATTAGTGAAGAATGAAAGAAATTATTACTTGGCCCTTGTTTGTTGCAGGTGGTGCAAACAATTTCTAGTTTGCATACAGTTGCGCATTAATTGCAGTTGAAGAACATTATTGAAGAATGAAAGAAATGATTAGTTGCGATTTGTTTGTAACAGTTGGTGCAAACAATTTCTAGTTCGCATAAAATTCCGTATTAGTTGCAGTTGAAGAACATTATTGAAGAATGAAAGAAATTATTACTTGGCCCTTGTTTATTGCAGTTGGTGCAAACAATTTCTAGTTTGCATAAAGTTGTGCATTAGTTGCAGTTGAAGAACATTATTGAAGAAGGAAAGAAATTATTACTTGGCCCTTCTTTGTTGCAGTTGGTGCAAACAATTTCTAGTTTGCATAACGTTCCGCATTAGTTGCAGTTGAAGAACATTATTGAAGAATAAAAGAAATTATTACTTGCCCTTTGTTTGTTGCTGTTGGTGCAAACAATATCTAGTTTGCATACAGTTCTATATTAGTTGCAGTTGAAGAACATCATTGAAGAATGAAAGAAATTATTACTTGGCCCTTGTTTGTTGCAGTTGGTGCAAACAATTTCTAGTTTGCATAAAGTTCCGCATTAGTTGCAGTTGAAGAACATTATTGAAGAATGAAAGAAATTATTACTTGGCCCTTGTTTCTTACAGTTGGTGCAAACAATTTCTAGTTTGCATACAGTTCTATATTAGTTGCAGTTGAAGAACATCATTGAAGAATGAAAGAAATTATTACTTGGCCCTTGTTTGTTGTAGTTGGTGCAAACAATTCCTAGTTTGCATAAAGTTCCACATTAGTTGCAGTTCCAGAACATTATTGAAGAATGAAAGAAATTATTACTTGGCCCTTGTTTGTTGCAGTTGGTGCAAACAATTTCTAGTTTGCATAAAGTTCCGCATTAGTTGCAGTTGAAGAACATTATTGAAGAATGAAAGAAATGATTACTTGACCCTTGTTTGTTGCAGTTGGTGCAAACAATTTCTAGTTTGCATAAAGTTCCGCATTAGTTGCAGTTGAAGAACATTATTGAAGAATGAAAGAAATTATTACTTGCCCTTTGTTTCTTACATTTGGTGCAAACAATTTCTATTTTGCACAAAGTTTCGCAGTCTATTTATTAGACTCTGTTCAGAATCTTCAACACGATATCGTAGGGTAAGTAGGGTTATAGAATTAATTTCGTTTTCAATGGTGCGTGAACACTGTTCTCCACCACTGCCTTGTGGAAACGATTTCGAAATAACATTTCGTCGTATATCGGGAATCTTTTAATATTTTATTAGCAGCTTTTCGATGAAAGTGGAATTCGAAGATAAGAAACCAGCTAGCAAGCTTGATATCGAAAATCCCGAGACGCGCTCCGCGAGCAATCCTCGCAGAATTATCTCTATTTCGCTAGACTGCGTTCTCGACTTACGATCGAGGTACATGTGTTCGCGGGGCGTGTGTGGGAGGTGATTTCGGGGGTGGTAGACCACCTACGAGATAAACCCGAAAAGAGAGGGAAAAATATGGTCGCGAACAAGATATCAAAATCTCGAGACGAATCTCCAGCCATCAAAATGATCCTACGGTTTTTCAATGGAAAATGATACTTCTACTAAGGTAGATGTCCCCAATATCTCTGTCATTATCAATGTCTATCGTATAACTCTGTTTAAAAGTGTCGTTTTTCGTGGTGATAAATAACAATTATGAATATAATTGAAATGAAGCTAAAAGAAGTGAAGAAAGAAAACAATTTATTCTGTGAGTATTATTGTTAGATTTACTCTATTTTGATGATGGCTCATAGAGGACATGGTTACTGGATGTTGCTTTTATTTATTATAAAATTTCATACTGATAACGTTAAAGATAGATTTTTTTATTCCTAACTGACAAGTGTACTTTTTTAAATTTATTCTACCGTGCTTAATCTTTCAATTTTTCAAATGGCAGAACGACACCAGCCTTTACGTGAAAAACGTGTCAGATTGACACGAATGGCGCACTAATGTCAATTTCTTCACGTTGTTTCCTTCTCTTTTCAATACTTTCTTCGATCGACTTCTTCTTGATTCGCAGCAGCAACCACATGTTACACCAATGCATTTGAAATCTCGGGGGACGGGGGGCACAGTTTGCCGAGGCAGTTTTCTGTCAAACGTTCACGGATTCATTTCGCCAGATGATGAAGCAACCCGGGATTGAGAGTTTCCTGGAAAGTAGAAGACTTTCGTGAGCATCGCGGGCCAAGCAAACATGGAGGAATATTGCAAATTAAACTCGGCTTCGTATTCGGCCTGCCTATACCTTTTTCTTGTCCCTTACCAACAGCAGGTTTATTTGTGCAGGCCAGTACCACTTCACTTTCCGTTCCTAAAAGCATTATTCCGTCTAGGGTCGTCGTACAATATCGGGTTTCGTTGGAATTAGACTGCGGATCTTCATGCATTTATGGCCAGAGTTGGACAAAAATTTAATCAACGATTGACGAGTAAATTTCTCCTTCAATCGTTAATCGCAATTAACAATTAGACACCTACTTTAGTCGTTAATTGCGGTTGACGATTACATTCTTGTCAATTTCGGTCGTTACTATTTTTTAATCGCCACTCATTGTATTCTAATTATTCATCCTTTATTTTATATTCAGAAATAAAATATTATCCACAATAATAAAAATAGTAATTGCGTTGCACAATTTAACAGATTGTCCACTAACGATTAATTAACAGTTTTTAACACTAGTTTTACGGAACCTGCCAAAATCACGTTTAATATTTCTAATTTACGATGATTGATGAGGAATTATCAACAAATTTATCGCTTTGGGTATACATTATTTAAAAAATGGCTAAAAATTTGGATAGACACATTTTCCTTTTATTTTTATAAGGCAATGTAACATGGTCACTTTTAGTTCTCCATAAACCTAGTGCTAAAGATCTACGACAGAGTCGGGCAAAAATTTAATCGACGATTGACGAATAAATTGATCCTTCTATCGTTAATCGTAATTAACAATTAGACTCCTATTTTAGCCGTTAATTGTGGTTGACGATTACATTTTTTTCAATTGTAATCATGGTATTACAGATGGCATTTTGGTATCAGAAATGGCATTTAGCAGAAGTGGACTTTTTTGGAGAAAAACCTAGGTCAATGGCTGCTACGTCCTTCTAGTTTAAGATATTTATCTAAATTTTTAAATAAATACTACTTAATTATGCTTAAGGTGTACTTAACCTTCTCTCTGTGTACTGCTAATGTTAACCGTGAGGAATCATTAGACCCCATACATTTCTGGATCAAAATGGAAGAAAAAATTTGTCTGCATTAGTATTTGTGTTTTATTGATCGTTAAAAGATATGTATATAACATTTAAACAATGTGAAACATATCACAGATAGCATTCCAAGAAAATTTTTAAAAGTTTTCCATTTGTCGACTTTTTATTTCCGTTTTTGTCAGCCTGGGGTGCGTTTTCACCCCATACACACACATAAGGTAAAATGAAATCAATGCTGCTAATTAATACTCCATTATTGTATCTCACAAATTAAATTTATAGTACAAACGTTCTTGCTACCACAAATGGTATTTTGCAAGAGTTGACTTTTCTTTAAAAAATGACTCCTTATAGTTTAAGATATTTTGCTGAACTTTTCAACAAATACTACTTAAGTTTTACCTAATACTGCTGTACTTTATCTCACAAATTATATTTACAGTATACAAACGTTTTTGCCGGCACAAATGGTAATTTGCAGGAGTGGACCTTTTTTGGAGAAAATGGCTGGCACGTCCTTATAGTTTAAGATACTCATCGAAATGTTTTAACAAAAATTAATTTCACCTACGTTTCACTTAATACTACTGTCTCTTACATCAGAAACTAAATCGATGGTACAAACGTTTGTAAATCTTGTAGTACGTTCCCGTAGATGATACCGAATTCTTTTTGCGACGATGGCAATGTAGAAATGCGCGAAAGTCGCTCATGGAATTATACGGGAAACGATAGGACCGTCGGAACTCGTTGGAAACGGTCGGCGCAAGTTCGCCGGTTGTGTTTGAGCATCGGCCGATTCGCGTGGGTGGATCGGACGAATTTCATGGGTAAAATTGTTCCATCGGCGAGAATAGTTACGCCGGGTATTACCTACGCCGGTTGAGGGGATAGGAGAGACGCGTAGCCGAGGCAAATTCCTAAGAAATTTCCAAGTTCATTCCACCGGTGACGGGAATCAACGACTGGCGTTACTCTATGCAGGTTAAGAGAGGAATTCTTTCCTTGAAGTTCCGCGGCCGCACTGTCGAAATATAGGTTATCGGGGATGTAAGGCGGAAGAGGAGGGCGGTGGGCTGCGTTGGAGGTCGAAGTCAAAGTGTAGGGGCGGTAGCCAGAGGAAGAGCGAAAAATCGGGAAAAGGGGGACCCGAGGAAGGGAAAGAGACGACGAGAGGGAGAGGACCGTAGGACAAAGAAGATCCTGAATATTGCTGACGGTGCCATCTTCGAGTACTCTTCATGCGGAGTTTCTCCGTTTAACTCGCCGCGCGCCGTCCCCTTCTCATCCTTGTTTTTCATCATCCATCTTCTATCGTGGTTCACCCGATTCTCGCTTCTCTCTTTCTCTCTCTCTCTCTCTCTCTCTCTCTATCTCTCTTGCTCTCTAATTTGATCATCGATAGAGGACACCGAACGCGTGGATGATCGAGAAACACCGGCTAGCTGGCTCGCGAACCATCCCTCTGGCACACACGTGGACATACCTCATGCTTTTATGAACCCTTTATATCCGGTTTAATGGACGCCCCGATGGCTCACAGATCGCATAGTGAATCCGCGCGACGCCACGCTTGCAGACACGCTGATGCTTCGGTTTCGGTTCCAAACGAATTCTATCTTTCATTCAGCGATTTATTTACCAATCAATGGTAAACCCACCGACAATCAAAAGTGACCGATGTGTATAGTATTATAAAAATAACGAGATTAAATTTAGTTATATTTTGTACGATTTTGAAAATAATATACGCTGGAGTCAGAAAATATATTCAATGAATTCGCACGAAGGCACTTTAGAATTTCAATAATTGTCAAATAAAAAATCTAAAACGGTTCATTTGAACCCTCGTGGTAGGTTTAGCGTTAAAACAGAAGAATTTAAAAATACGGTTGTATTGTTTTCAACATATTAATTATTAAATGAATTTCTATTTCACTGCAGTTCGTTGCAATTTAGATAGAACATGTTTATTTTGCGCGAAGGTCAGCTATCTAGTAATTGCACACGACGCAAGAAGCCACGGTTATTTTTCATTTACCATTAACCTCTTAGCTGCGGAATTTAGTTTTAAAAATCCCCGACTGAGTGCGGAATTAAAATCGAGCAATGACAAGTATACACGTCGAACGCAGAGCAAATGGTCCTATTATAAATTTTACGAAAAACGAGGATCACATTTTTATTTGATCAAAAATTAACAATTCATTCTTGAAAAGGTTATTGTTATTGCACCGCAATAGAGTTCTGGATTTACGTGTATACACGTCGAACGCAGTTAACTGGTTGAATACGATCTTCATGCTAATGATAATTCATGCAACCATTATTCAAAATATTATTTAAATTGTATCAAACCAATTACTAAACATTTAACACGGTCCGTGCCGAGCTGTTTTTCCTCGATTTTTCATTCAGGCCATTTGCTTTTTTCTGTACTGCATTTTTTATAATACCTCATTTTGTTGCTCGGGATATTCTACAGTCTTAAGATGAAGTTAAAAAATGTATTTCGATTATGTGTCGCTCGGATGGTTTTACATTTTTTCATAATAATTCCTAGAATCACACTAACAAAACATTTATCTCTATTATTATCGATTTGTTTCGTTAACGTGAAGAACGATTAATCAGTATCATCCTTGGAGACATAGACAATAATCTATCTTCTATATTTATATAAATAAAAATGTAAATGTGTTCGTTTGTTCAAAATCTTAAATCTCCGACAGTTCTTCACCGATTGCTTTGAAATTTTTACATATTCAACTTTTATAAATTAAACATATTATTAGAAACGTGAGCTTTCCCTTTTCTTTCTTTTCCTTTTAACCAGACTGAGCCACAGCAACGCGTAGCCGGGAACAGCTAATAAATAATAATTGAAGATTAAAATTTACGCGAAGGAAACGACACATCGCCAATATTTTACAGCTAACGAACCCGAGCAACCAGCCCTAGCTTTCATTACGGTTAAAATAACAATTTATCAAACAACTAGGTCAATGAACCTAGTAATCGGTAATACGTCCGATAATAGTCGTTGGAATTTCGTATCTATCGCAACTTAATTGAGAAATCATTCGATTCGAGAAATACTCGGAGACGGGAAGCTTTTAACAATCGAATACGGTTGAAGAAATTGTCAGTCTGGCGAAGTTACTTGAGACGTGACGAAATCCTAAATTACGTTTTGTGGTTTCGCAGTTAAATCCACCGCTGAGTTACCGGCTAAGAAGAAAAAAATAAGATGAAAGTGGACCAGGGTTCTATTTCTTCGAGAACGATCACGGAATACAACAGGCAGGGCGGACGTAAGATCGATTTCCGGATTTAATTACCGATTCCTCGTGATCTCGCTGGTAGTTACCTCAAATACAAATCGCGAATATGAGAACACTCGATTGAGGAAGTATACAGTCAGCTGATTTTATGCATTTATG
>CM052198.1:4590104-4604364 GCA_028455805.1 Lasioglossum figueresi | reverse complement strand
AATTAAGCACCAAGTGTGGTCCTCTTTCTTTTCCCAAAATGGCGGAGAGCGTATTCTTTTACGACGACAAATATTATTCAAGTTGCGTAACCTTCAATTCAGGAACCTTGTTTCTTCATTTTAGTAATTTTATTATTTTATGCAGTGTATACGACAATTCAGCACCAAGTGTGTTCCTCTTTCTTTTCCCAAAATGGCGGAGCGTATCCGTTTACGACGACAAATATTATTCAAGTCGCGTAACCTTCAATTCAAAAACCTTGTTTCTTCGTTTTAGTAATTTTATTATTTTATGCAGTGTATACGACACAATATTCTCGACAATTAATAAGCACCAAGTGTGAGCCTTTTTCTTTTTTCTTGAAATGGCGGAGGGCGTATCATTTTACGACGACAAATATTATTCAAGTCGCTTAACCTTTCATTCAAGAAAGTCCCGTTCGGTTTCAATACCGTGTTTCTTTATTTTACTTATTTTATTACGTTCACACAGTGTATACGACAACAATTTTCTCGATAATTAAGCACCAAGCGCGAGTCTCTCTTTCTTTTCCCAAAATGGCGAAGTATAGCATCTTTTACGACGACAAATATTATTCAAGTCGCGTAACCTTTTGTAGAGGGCCGTTTCATACGGTGTATGAGACAATTTTTCTTAGGGTTAAACACAAATTGTGAGCTCCTTTTTTCAAAATGCTGGAGCGTTGATGTTAAATTTAATAGTATTCGTGTCGTACGATATTTGAACACCTTTCCGTACCTTTTCTTTTATAGTTACAGTGATTAGAACGTCTTTATGCACAAAAATGTCGTAGAGGGGAAAAGAAAATGTATTTTTTTTGTATGACTACATTTATTTTAATGCTTAAATATTGATTAGAAACGAGTCAAATTTTGTCTCATCTAAAATGAAACGCGTAACATTCATATTTGTTAGACTTTGTTGAAAACCTTCATCGCGAGTCTGGCTCGTCAAAGTACGCAAGTAAGTTAATAGGAAAAGTTCTGTGGAATTTTCAAAACCATGTTCACTATTTTGTTAAACTCGTACAGAAACGAGTGGAATATATGGTAAACATGCTTGCCTACCTTGTATTGTTTTAGACCTAGCAAGGTGGACTCTTTTAATAATTTTAAGGCAGCTATGGTTAGATCCATTCAGATTTCTACGTATCAATTTTCTCTTGCACATTTTCGTACCTATCTCGTTGAAGCGAACGGTAATCCTCTCACTAATCATCTTATTGTTAATCCTAATATAAACAGCCAACAGGTTGGATGCTAGAAAATTGGAATTTAGATGGACGGTAGCAATGAACAGTGCCTCCCGATAATTTTAATATTCTATAAAAACATATTAGGTTACAAACTATGTAAGTCTCTCATACTTTCTTTCATTCCCCACATACAAATAATCCATTGTACCTGTTTGAAAACAACAACAATCAGCTTTTTTTCAATGCTTCTCTAAAATTTATAAAATAATACAATGCAATCTACTCAAGACAAGACCCGCTACTATTACTATTAAAAATTCCACTGTCTTCCCCTGCATCTCAAATTATATATTCATGAGCACGTTAACTCTATTAGCACTTTACAGGCTCTCAAGAAAGGTTCATAGGCTGCCAAACCCTTTTTAAAAAGACGCCGATCGAATGGCCCATTAATTTCGTTATCGCGACTTTTATACTGTCCCAAAGTTCTTGCACGCGACCAGAAAAAAAAATCCGTGGAAAAAAATCTTAACCCCCGCAAGTCAAGGTCTAGTAACACATAAATAGTAAGGTGGGGTCTCTTTGACCCCGACAAATGAATTTCATAGATAGCCTCGTTCTCAACAAATTCGGGATAAAGAATAACACAGGATAAAAAGAGTAAACAAACAGATTTAATTTTATTCATATAAGATGAAGTGGGGTACGTGCAGACTGGTTTTTGTAAAGCTGGATTTTAAACTTTTGTATTTTCAGTCTGGTATGTAAACACTTGACGCTGTCGATGTCAAACGCTTTGCACACTTATTACTAGTGAATTAATATTAAATAGAATTCTAATTTTTCTGGATAATTTTCATTTTGATAGGATATTGTAAAAAATGTCAACTACACCGCATCTTCCCCCAAAAATGCATTAAAAATGCTTATAAACCTCGTTTCATGTGCAACGAGGCAAGCTCAGAATTATCAACAAGCCTGCTATAAAATGCTTTGTTGCATTTCATTGCATTAAATTAGGAAAACACCTTAATTCTTCGGCGACATCTACGTCGAATAGTTCATATTAACTTATAGTACATTGATAAATACAAGCTTGAGCAATTTCGCTCATATTATAATAAAAATAACCAGTCTATGCACTTCTCCCGTTTACGAACTTACACACACTCCACCTTAAAAATTCTTTAAAAAAATCTGAAGCTGGTGTCTCTGAGACCCCGCGTTACCTTGCGAAGGTTAACAGATACTTAACGAATTTCCGCTGTGAGGTGCGAAACCTTTTTACCTGCGAAATTCTATATCAGGTGGCCGTTGGTCGGCGCGCCGCGCCGCACTGTTCCGAAAGAAATAGTTCCCGGTGAAATATGTGTTTGATTAACTTCCGAAAAATGGCGGAGAGGGGTTCGGCCAGTGATAGAGGGGACGGAGGTAGAAGAAGAGGATCAAGGTTCGGGAGAAAGAGGGAAAGCGCAGGGTGGCAAGTGCGGAGTTGCCACCCTTCGTCAGCTGTCCTGTACGAGGCAGTCAGTACGCGTCGTGGCTTCGCCACGTGCTTCTCGTGTCTTCTGAAAGTTCCAAGTTCGGTGTGAACGACAATCCACGATATCCTTCGGTGATAATCAATTCCGCGGCCCCCCGCAACCCCCTGTTTCATTCCCCAAATTTAAGTGGTGAAAAATTAATTTTTTCACGATTTTATACCACAGATAGGCCCATTCAAATATTTTAGCCTACCTCATTAAAATCAACGTTAATACTCCTATCAGCTTTATTGTTAATTTGAATAGAAATATATGGGGCGTTTTTAATGGACAGTGCATCCTCGTGTCTTCTGAAAGTTCGAAGTTCGGTGTGAACGACAATCCACGATATCCTTTCGATGATAATCAATTTCTCGACCCCTCGCAACCCCCTGTTTCCTTCCCCAAATTTTAGTGGTTGTTTCACGATTTTATAGCATAGATAGGCCCATTCAAATATTTTAGCCTACCTCATTAAAATCAACGTTAATACTCCTATCAGCTTTATTGTTAATTTGAATAGAAATATATGGGGCGTTTTTAATGGACAGTGCATCCTCGTGTCTTCTGAAAGTTCGAAGTTCGGTGTGAACGACAATCCACGATATCCTTTCGATGATAATCAATTTCTCGACCCCTCGCAACCCCCTGTTTCCTTCCCCAAATTTTAGTGGTTGTTTCACAATTTTATAGCATAGATAGGCTCATTCAAATTTTCGAGCCTACCTCATTAAAATCAACGTTAATACTGCACCAGCTTTATTGTTAATTTTAATATAAAAATCTGATAGATTGGCTGCTAGAAAACTGGAATATATTGGACGTTTTTAATGGGCAGTGCCTCCTCGTTTCTTGTGAAAGTTCGAAGTTCGTTATGAACGCTAGTCCACGATATCATTCGATGATAATCAATTTCGCGACCCCTCGAAACCCCCTGTTTCCATCCCCAAATTTTAGTGGTTGTTTCACGATTTTATAGCATAGATAGGTCCATTCAAATTTCCGAGCCTACCTCATTAAAATCAACGGTAATACTCCTACCAGCTTTATTGTTAATTTTAATATAAATATCTGGTAGATTGGCTGCTAGAAAACTGGAATATATTGGACGTTTTTAATGGGCAGTGCCTCCTCGTGTCTTCTGAAAGTTCGAAGTTCGTTGTGAACGCTAGTCCACGATATCCTTCGACGATAATCAATTTCGCAACCCCCGTTTCCTTTGCAAATTTTAGTTATGGAAAATATGTTTTTCCCGATTTTATAGCATAGTTAGGTCCATTCAAATTTTCGAGCCTACCTCATTAGAATCAACGTTAATACTCCTATCAGCTTTATTGTTAATTTTAATATAAATATCTGATAGATTGGCTGCTAGAAAACTGGAATATATTGGACGTTTTTAATGGGCAGTGCCTCCTCGTGTCTTCTAAAAGTTCGAAGTTCGGAGTGAACGCTAGTCCACGATATCATTCGATGATAATCAATTTCGCGACCCCCCGCAACCCACCGTTTCCTTCCCCAAATTTTAGTTATGTAAAATAAGTTTTTCACGATTTCATATCATAGATAGGCCCGTTCAAATTTTCGAGCCAACCTCATTAAAATCAACGTTAATACTCCACCAGCTTTATTGTTAATTTTAACATAAAATAATTGGCTGCTAGAAAACTGGATTATATTGGACGTTTTTAATGGGCAGTGCCTCCTCGTGTCTTCTGAAAGTTCGAAGTTCGGTGTGAACGACAATCCACGATATCCTCCGGTGATAATCAATTCCGCGACCTCGAAAACCTCCCACAACCCCTGTTTCTATCTCAAAATTTTAGTGATGGAAAAGAAATTTCTCACGATTTTATAGCATGGATAGGCCCATTCAAATTTTCTCCATTTTCGAACCTCATTGCAATTCAACATTCCCCTACCAGCTTATTGTTCATTGTAATATAAATAACGGATAGGTTCGCTGCTAGAAAATTGAAATTTATGGGATGTTTTTAATGGATAGTGCTTCCTCGTGTCTTCGGAAAGTTCAAAGTTCGGTGTGATGATTACTTTTGCGACCCTCAAACCACCCCAGCTTTCATTCCTCAAGCTTTCCTGGCGGAAACCAGATTTTTCACGATTTTACAGCAGTCA
Organism: Lasioglossum figueresi; assembly: GCA_028455805.1. Taxonomy (NCBI): domain Eukaryota; kingdom Metazoa; phylum Arthropoda; class Insecta; order Hymenoptera; family Halictidae; genus Lasioglossum; species Lasioglossum figueresi. The sequence continues at coordinate 4,599,488 of CM052198.1, read as the reverse complement.
TGGCTAGGCCGATTCCCATTCACAACTAACACATGTGTCCTAACACATTTTCGAAACTACCTCATTGAAATCAACGTTAATCTCATTAATTCTAATATATATTGCTAGAAAATTGGAATTTACGAGACCACTTTAATGGACAGTGCTTTTCGATCGTTCGAATATTTTATAGAGAAATGAATCTGGTTGTAAACTAAGTTACTTATGTTCTTGAAAGTTCTGTGTGAACGGCAGCCCACGATATCTCTCCGGTGATAATCAATTCCGCGACCCCCCGCAACCGTTCGCAACCCCAGTTTCCTTTTTGTATTCTTTGTGACTTCAAGATGCGACTGATCGAGAGACTGTCAATTTTAATGGCGTTCGTTGTTTCCTCGTCGTGATGAAGGGATCGTTTGAGAGACGTCAATGGAGGCTCGAATATGCGAAGATCGAGCATAATCGGTGAGTTTGGTCAATTTCTCGATTTTTTTATAACGCGCGCCTTTTTGTTCGCTGATATTTTCGATGAATTTCATTGACTGGGAAGTTCACCGATTTTTCAATGTGACTCGATAATATTGCTGACACTTTTTAGAAACATCGTGATTAATATTATATCTCCTGAACATTTCATTGTTCCTCGTACACCACTGTGCAAAAGAAGGAAGCACCCGGCCATATTCAATAGAAAAGCGTAAAAAATCAAATAAGAACACAGTTAATAAAATTGTTAATGCTTTCGAAAGCATTAACAATTTTATTAACAACAAATACGATCGATAGAAAGCTACAATTATCATGGGAGAACACAGTAAGTTTTGTTTACAGTGTTATTGCGGACTATCTAATATTTTAAATGCAATAAATCAATCATTGGACAATACAATTTCTACATAAAGATATTGTTTGTAATTATATCTTATAATTATACTAGGTGCTTCTTTCTTTTGAACAGTAGTGCATATGATCGTGTCAAGTTATTCTTTTGAACGTTTTCGTTTGGATTCTGTAATTTTTTCGTGAATTTGTATAATTCTAATATTTTCACTACTGAAACCTATTAAATCTAAAAAAACTTATTACAAGATCCCTATCTATCGATAGTAGATCAAAGTTGAGCATTAATCAATTAAAATTTTAACCAATTATTGATTAATGTGTACGATTGAAAAAGGTAATCACTGAAAAATGGACGATTGATTCAGTCGATTGATGAAGTTAATCGTCAATCGTTGATTAAGGAATGAAATCATCGAAAAATCGGATACTGATTTAATCAATTGTTGAAGTTAATCGCCACACGGTCTATCTATAAATTGTAATAAGGAAGTAGAGAGAGAGAGAGACAGAGAGCGGAGATGGAGAATTGACAAAAATATATCTCAACAAAAACTCAGTTTACATTTTTTCCAGTATGCTTAGTTTGGATTCTGTATTCCATTTCGCAATTTCAGCAGTTAATCATTAATCAATTATCCGATTGACGATTACAATTGAAAAGAATGTAATCGTTAACCACAATTAACGACTAAAGTAGGAATTTAATTGTTAATTGCGATTAACGATTGAGTCAGAAATTTATTCGTCAATCGTTGATTAAATTTTTACCCAACTCTGTCGTAGATCATTAGCACCAGATTTATGAAGAACTAAAAGTGGTCATGTTACATTGTTTTATAAAAATAAGAGGAATGTGTCTATCTAAATTTTTAGCTATTTTTTAAATAATATATACCTAAAGCGATAAATTTTATGATAATACATCAATGTTTGTCCAACTCTGTCATAGATCTATAGCATTAGGTTTATGAAGAACTAAATGTGGCCATGTTACATTGTTTTCTAAAAATAAGAGGAATGTGTCTATCCAAATTATTAGCTACTTTTTAAATAATATATACCTAAAGCGATAAATTTTATGATAATACATCAATGTTTGCCCAATTGTGTCGTAAATCTTTAGCACTAGGTTTATGAAGAACTAAAAGTGACCATGTTACATTGTTTTATAAAAATAAGAGGAATGTGTCTATCCAAATTTTTAGCTATTTTTTAAATAATATATACCTAAAGTGATAAATTTGATGATAATCCATCAATTTTTTCCCAACTTTTTCGTAGATCTTCAGCACTTCGATTATGGAGAACTAAAAGTGACCATGTTACTTTGCTTTATAAAAATAAGAAGAATGTGTCTATCCAAATTATTAGCTACTTTTTAAATAATATATACCTAAAGCGATGAATTTTATGATAATTCATCTATTTTTGCGCAACTGTGTCGTAAATCTTTAGCATTAGGTTTATGAAGAACTAAATGTGACCATGTTACATTGCTTTATAAAAATAAGAAGAATGTATCTATCCAAATTATTAGCTACTTTTTAAATAATATATACCTAAAGCGATAAATTTGATAATTCATCAATCATCGTAAATTAAAAATATTAAACGTGATTTTGACGGGTTCCGTAAAGCTGGTGTTAAAAACTGTTAATTAATCGCTAGTGGACAATTTGTTAAATTGTGCAACGCAATTACTATTTTTATTATTGTGGATATTATTTTAATTCCGAATATAAAATAAAGGATGAATAATTAGAATACAATGAGTGGTGATTAAAAAATAGTAACGGCCGAAATTGTTGGACGTAGCAATTATTGAAAAATTTCATAACAGCGGATCGTCGAGAGTTAGATCAAATTTACTCGTCAATTGTTCTGGGCAGAGAATAAAAGAGTGAAATGACGGTTGATTTTTCCTAATTCAATATTTGATTTGTCAATCGCGTGGAAGCGCGACCAATCGTTTTTTGTTTTCTTCTCGTGCGTACCACTTCAAAATTCGTTAAAATCTGATTGCGAGACTTTCCAAGATTAATGAAATTTTTGTTCTGCAATCGTTGAAGCTGTTGGCGGTTGTCAAAGTTACGAAATACCTTTTGGAGTTCGACATACATTTACTAATGAAATTTCAAAAACTTTTTTCAACGAGAACATTGAAAAAAAAGAAATTTCTCTTCTTTGTCAACGTTGAAAACTTTGGAGCTCTAGACCGTGTTCGAAATTGTTTAACATTCTGCATGTAGTATATACCCTACAATAATTAAAATATTTTAATTACAACATATAATAATAATCATAATAATATATACATAATATATATTGTGTTGGCAAGAAAGTAATTTCGGCATTTTAAGGTGAAATAAAACCGAATTTTGGGAAAGTTTTGAAGTTTCATTGGCGCGGAATTACGAAGCTACCAGAAAGATGGCGAATGATCATCGAACAAGATGGAAAATATTTTACTGTTGATTAAAGTTGATTGCTTGAATGGAAAAATTGGGTTTTATTTCACCTTAAAATACCGTAATTACTTTCTTGCCAAACCAATATAATAATACTATTTCAATGAAAATATTTTAATTATTGTAGTTATAAACGTAAATGATCGAAAACTAATAAATAATCTAATATTTTCTCAAGAAAGAGAAAGTATCTGTCGTAGCACTTTAATTATTTAGAATCTTTGGTATCTAAATAATTTGGTATGTAACATTGTACATCCTAACGGATAGCATGTCGCAACTTCCATTAAACTATACAACTATTTCTAGCGTGCAATAGCTTGATTTAAGTTGGAGTAACTTTATCGCATACATAGAATGATCCACGCATGCTGTTGCGATTTCTTGTCTGAAAACAATTAACCCTCAACCGTCCCTCATTTCACGAACTGAATCTGTCCCTCGGTGTCAAATTGACACAGTGGTAAAAGATCGACGAAATAACACGGTGAACAGTTATTTTTCGATGTTTTTTCATTCAAATTGATGAGTTAACATTTACATCTTACGTTTTTCGGTTACGTGTTTCGCAATGAGAAAATAAAAGTCACGAAGTTTCTGAAAAATTTACCTGCAAACAACGGAACGGTACAACGTATTTCGGGGAAACTGTGTCAAATTGACACGAGGGACGGATGAGGGTTAAGTAAATCGATAAAATTCCAACGTGTCAACGATATCACGATCTCCCTAACAGAAAAAAACTGTATTCAATTAAGGAAGTCATGTTATTGAAAATTAATCATTGAGAATTGGTTAATAAATTGTTTAATAACGACAGCAATTTCACTATAATGACTAGACTCCGGATCTTTATGCATTTTTGACTTCAAAACATTTTGAAGAAATGCTATAATATAAAATTCCACAGAATTTAGTACGATTTTGATCTATTTCAGACCTACAAAGACTACTACCACTGGAAATAACATTTCACATGAATCCACTTTCTTCAAACATCATTCTTCAACATCCCCAGTCTAATAATGACTTCTTGTAACATTATTATTCGAAAGAGAAGATTTGCGATAACTAAAGTGTTGCAAACAGTGTACACCCTATAAATTTCTGAATTCGAATTATTCGTAAAGCATTCAGAGATCTTGTCAATTGCTTAATATTCTTCTTTACCAGAGAAAGCCTCCTTTCGCAACAAGTATACAAATCTCACTGCTGCTTCTGATACTTCATCTCCAAAATGGTGAAAGTACCGGTTGAAGTCGCCTGAATAGCTGAACGCTTACTCCGCCATCTTGAATGGAGTATCAAACCTTCATACTCAAGAAACTCGTGCAGTCCGAGAGAATGTCTTTAAATTGTTTGAATTTACCGAAGTGTAATTTCACAATCAGTAAAACATATATAGGGTGGGTGTCGTAACATGACGATCTCAAATAACTCGTAAGTTTTTTGTTGTACGAAAAAATGTTTCGAACAAAAGTTCCATGGTTTCCTGGGGGACATACAGTGCTCTAATCTGTTTTTTATCAGTTTACTTTTTTATCGAGATACGAGGGTCAACTTCAGTTTTTAAATGGAATGTTTGATATTTCTTCTCAAATTCGGATAAATTAGTAAATTCTGCGTAGAAAAGTATTTACAAAGTCGAACTTAAAAGTAATAAGTAATTACCGAGATATTTTCAAATTAATAATCTTCTGCTAATCTTCTATCACATCTCGAAGTGAAATTATTTATTATTTAATTAATATCACGAAATATTATTCGAGAATAATTTATTTTATTCAAACGTCAGATAAAAACCATTTCTTCGCGTTACTTGTAAAATAAGAATAATGAAGTCTTTGAAATAATACGTTATTTAAAATTATTACTGACAAATAAATGGAATAACGTATTATTTCAAAAGACTTCATTATTCTTATTCTACAAGTAACGTGAAGAAATTTTCATTTGACGTTTGTATAAAATAAATTGTTCTGAAATAATATTTCATGATATTAATTAAATAATAAATGCCACTTCGAGATGTAATAGAAGATTATTAATTTGAAAATATCTCGGTAATTATTCATTTTAAGTCCCACTTTGTACAATACTTTTCTACGCAGAATTTCATTTCAAAGACTACATTATTCTTATTTTACAAATGAAATGTGCCCGAACTCTAATTCCGGTGACACAGATTTTCGGTAGCCCTTAAAAAATGGCCAAAAACTTGTCAGAGGTAGGGGATTACTGATTGGCGAGGTTGATGAAATATTGATGGCGGCGAGGCGAGCCTCGACGAAGAATGTGAGCTGTTTAGTTCGTTGTAAACTGGCGCTGATTTATCGTGTCAGTAGTAAAGACGTTTCGTTATGCGAAAAAGAGTGCCACTTAGGTGCTACCAGGGAATTCCCAGGGAGACTTATCGTCCTTCAATGCGGTGACAGTAATTCGCCAGGGAGAAATAAATTCGCGGCATCTTCTCCCGTTACATATCGTCGCCGTAGTAAAAAATGACTGGAGGACATGTAAAATATTTTATTAATTCGACTATACGGGCGGTGCTGCAGCGACGCGGTTTAATAACACTTCGTATCTTCTAAAAGAACAAATTAATCTCAGGATTATTATAATTCAATCACAGTCGTATTATTACTATTATAATCACAAATCCCGTCCGTAATTTGTAATAACTAATTAATATCTTATGGATCAAATGATTCGAGTTAGAGATCGAAGCACTGATTGTACACTGTAAAGAAAAATGAAACACCTTATCGCCGATATTATCATTTAATGACAGACCGTTTTATCGTACTTTCATAATTAGAACGCAGATAATTTTGTGTACTCACAGTGACTGTTACTTACTCTCGAAGGGAAAAATTTATATTCGAATAAAATTTTATTTCAATCAAATTTTTGATCAACTCTGCTCGCTGTCATGATACTTCCATTTTACATTGAGCATAAGTTCTTTATGTTTATTCCAACATAAACGAATCTATTTATTTAAATACATTTCAGGTCAAGTCGTAGTTTTATTCTATGTATATTATTTATTCTACATATTATTATATCTAAAAGCTTCGATTTTCTGTAACGATTTGTAAACCATATTAACCGATTTATAAATCGTGATTACAGGCTCGGGTAAAAAATTGTAACATCGACAGTTAGTATTTCCGTCACAATTTCTGTCAATTATAATTTTAAGCTTTAACAATCGAATAAAGACTCCGAGTCACCACTAAAAATTCGAAATATTGTTTAGATTATTAAATATATTGGTATCTAATCAATTACTAAACATTTAACTAATGCATGAGGTATTATATCAATTCCATATCCATAAAATGAAAAAAAATATATAAAATCGAATTAAACTAGGTCGGAAGAAATGTTTAATTTTCGATTTAAAATAGCTCCGAGTGCAAAGCCTTAGATAAATTTGTTTAAACATCATGTAGAGAATACTTCCATGTTCTTGAGGCCGTTTGGTATACTTTGAAGAAAGTTGATTCATTTCAGAGGATGTATGGAGCAGAGTTGTGCCGAATTACAATTGAATTACTCCAGGAATTATAATAACAAAGTAATTGAGTTACATTGTAATTCAGTCATATCGTAATTTATAATTCAGATCTTCGTTCAATTAAATTACAATGTAATTCGTAATTGCAATTGGAGTACAATTATAAAATACTTAAAAAAATAACGACAATCATCCAATGAGACGCATTAAACAAATATAATATTATATGCAAGTAAAATGAAATATGTTATCTAATAACAAAAAACTGAAAAGTTTGACTTTGAAGAAGTTCTGCAAAGTTCTGGGCTATAATTTGCAGAGCTGTATTTTAATTATATTGTATTTCAGTTACACATCTGATTAAAATAATTGGTAATTGAATTAATTGTAAGATTCGAATTATGTAATTCAGTTACCAGTAGTAGTTGAATTACTATGTAATTGAAATACAATGTAATTCAATTAGCATAACTCTGGTATGGTGGCTCTTTTCGATTCACTGTATGTACACTTACAAACCGGCCGCATTCGGCTAAACGAGACGAAGGCGTGAGTTACGCCAGTAATTAGAAAGTTTGATTATAAAAGTTGTATTCTCCATTGAGAGATCTTTCTGTATTGTGAAGAATTAGGTCGGGATGCCCTACTCGGCCCCTTCGGCGATCAGTTTTAAAGCGCACTTTTCGCTCGCAACACATCGACGTTGCTCTCGCCGAACTTTCAGTTTCCATGCAGTTCAATTAAACGACATCGGAACACCCATCCCGCTTTGTAAGATTTCGCCGCGATGAATTTCTTCTAATGGACAAAGTTCACAGAATTGTAACGAAATAAACATCCACGAGTTATTCCGCGTATACATTACTGTAGCCCTCAGCTCTCGGCGACGGAAGCCTTTTTCTCGGAAACTCTTTCTCGGCGCGGTGCTCGGAATAGTTGTACTTTTTAATGCTTCAGAAAGCAATCTTTGCAATCTCTGTAATCTGTGTTTTAAACTTTGTACATTCACCAAAAATATTATCTCCAATTGAAAATTCGCATGCTTCCGAAATTGAACGTGAGAAAACCAGGGTAAATGTGTACCTATGCGGATCTTCATGCAAAATAAAAATGTTTTGCAATGATTGTGTGAAGCTGGTATAATATAAAAATTGATTTTATTCCTTAACGAATTTGTTACATTAAAAGCAATATTACAACATTCTTGAATTTTCCAAATCCTTTACTGTTTTATATTTCACCCAACCAATTTCTTCATAAATACATAAAGATCCGCAGTCTACTTATCAGATATTAATGAATCAAATTATACGACAATTTTAAATTTCTAAAATTATTTTAAAAAAATTTTTGTCCCTTCAGTTTTCACACTTATCGACCACTCTGCGTCGATACGATTCTCTGGCAGAGTTGTGCAGAATTACAATTTAATTACTCCAGGAATTATAATTACAAAGTAATTGAATTACATTGTAATTTATAATTCAGTTCTTCGTTCAATTAAATTACAACGTAATTCGCAATTGCAATTGGAGTACAATTATAAAATACTTTGTAATTAAATTACATTAATAACGAATTACGAGGAGAAAGAATATAAAATACGCCGCATAGACAGCAAACAAGTGTATATGAAAGAAAAGCATAAGCATATATCGCACTTCTTCAAAGATCTGGGCTATAATTTGAAAGCTGTATTTGAATTATATTGTATTTCAATTACACAAATAATTACAAACAAATAATTAGTAATTTAATTAATTGAAAGGTTCGAATTATGTAATTCAGTTGCAACGTAGTTGAATTACTATATAATTGAAATATACAATGTAATTCAATTGCGTAATTCAATTACAATGTATTTGAATTAGCACAACTCTGATTGTAAGTAGCTAAAAGTCGGCATCCTCGCGACATGCACGGACGATGTCGAGTTTCCCTGATTTCGTCGGTGGCCGTGTGTAAGCCGTGTGACGGGGTATTGCGAAAACACAAAAGCTACTCGAGCATCGCGATAAACTGGAACCGTCTCCTTTGAAAAGCGCGAAGAAAGTCGGTATCATTATTTACCGCGACATTTTCACGGGGAGGGGGAGAGAGATCTTGTCGGGAACGGTAGATTTCGTTTTCTGGAGGATCGTTGTGGCCAAACGATGCATCTTGTGTTCACGAGCGTGCAATGCAATTTCTCGTTGACCCACCTGAAAATGTTGGCTCGGTGTGCGAAATTAAAGGGAACGAAGTTGAGCGCAACCATATGCAACGAGTCTATCTTGCTAAACGTTTCACGCATATACATACATTTCGTTACGAGCTCATTACAACTCTATACTGGAATCAATTTTTGTTCAATCGCTCCTCAGTCATGCACGTTTCAAACCCTCCTAGATAGATTGCGAACCTTCACGCGAAATAAAAAGCTTCTACGTCGGTTACCAGCAAAAAATCTATGATCAGTACAGCTTCTAAATTATCGAAAAACTGGAAAGTACCATTTCAGTTATACACATTCCAAATCCTCCTAAATAGATCGCGAACCTTCACACGAGATAAAAAGCTTCTACGTCTGTT
>CM052198.1:4551837-4561899 GCA_028455805.1 Lasioglossum figueresi | reverse complement strand
ATTTTTTAAATAGTACATTAAATATTAAGCTCCCAACATCGATATATCCGTGTTCGAAAAATTTTAAAAATCTTTTGGTGACTATTTTATATCACTTTATAAAAATAGCAAGAATTTATCCAGTCAAATGTTTAAATATTTTTCTTAGTATTATATAATAAGGAAAGTTGAACAATTCCTCAATGCGATTAATTAAAAAAACATGTGCTGTTTATTATCGGCCATTTGGATTGTATTTTAAAGCAACACGTGTTGTTGGTTATCACGCGATTGTTGATACCTGGTCCTTTACTTTAACCGGCCAAAAGTTATGATACAATAATCCCGCTGACGCATGACGTTTGATTTCAGACTCACCATCAAGGCAGGATGTCCAATGAATCTTGAAAATTTCCCAATGGACACGCAGAGATGTCCATTACAATTTGGAAGCTGTAAGTGTACATCACGATAACAGTGTAAAAGTATAATATACTTTTTATATTGCAGTATAATATAAGATAAGTAGACAGTGTAAGAAAATATTATTTATATTAACTGAAACTCTAGAATTTTCGCATATCCCTTTGTCACAGTGTATTTCAAATTAATCACCTGAACGAAAAAACATTTTATTTTGAAACTTTTAATATAACGAGTATAATTAGATCTTGTTTGTTTTTTAAGCTGTGATAAAATTAAGAAGAAATTACACATGGAAACTATCGATCACGTTCGTTGAAATTGAAATTTTTCAAAATTTTCGGCCTTTTTACCACTTTTTATCGTTTATAACTCGTATACCAATTAACCAATTTCAATGAAATTTTCAGAGCGTATATAATTTATACGAACCGTTCAAACACATCTTTTATATTTTCGTTATTGGTCCAGCTAAAAAGGTTGAAAAAACCAATTTTCACTACTGTTTTTCACAATTCCGACGAGATGCATATTTCCAACATATTTTTTAGACGTCATTTACTAAACTCTTTTACTGAACTTCTAGCCTCACAGAGAAATTGAAGTCGTTTGATCCATTCATAATAAAGTTATTCTGATTTAAAGTGTGTGCGATCAGTCATGCTCCTAACTGTGTATTCATATTTAGCTCCTGCGTCTTGCAATTGATGCACAAACTTTTTATTTTGCATAAACATGCGGAGTCTAATAATGAGTATTGTCAAAAACGCTCAGACATGGATCTGTTTATTTTTGCTCTGGATTCGCGAGAAAGAGTTTAATTAAAATCGACGACCCTATCACTGTGACCTCTCGTTGTCGGTATGGTGTACGAATGTCGTCCTTGAAGGTTTAAATGTTCCTAGTGAAAAAATTCATGTAGGCCATCGTTATCGATGATGTTCATCGTGACGGAAAGATTGAGCTCTTGCACCTCTGGGACAGCTACGTAACTACCCCTCTTTTGTGAGAACGTGTTCCGAGGAGAAAAAAGTGAGAAAAAGAGTGCGAGAGAAATAGAGATTTGGGCTCCGTAACAGATACGTACTGCCCCCTTGAGTAACCTTCTGCCAAAGGAGAAAAGCAGCGTTTATTCGCGAGCGAATTCGTTCTGTTTTACGACACGGCTCCTCTGCGACAGCCGAGTAAGAAATATTCTCTTGATTGCAGTCGGTTACACGAAGCGGGACGTGATCTACAAATGGAACAGCGCGCGACAAGTAGCAATCGCCGAGGACATGAAATTATCCCAATTCGATTTAGTTGCCAATCCGACTGCGAATTATTCTGCATCGCCGACCCTTCCTCAAGGTAAGTTCGGTAACTTCGCTTCTCCGGATCGACGCTTCATGACTTACCGTCGTCGTTGCGTCGCGTCGCGTCGCGTCGCCGTTGCCGCGCGACCGAGTTTCACGTCAATTCGAAAGAAACGATTCGTTTGTTATACTGATTTCACGCTTTCAGTTTTTCCCGAAGGTACGCGGCCGAAATACTGAAAATCGAAAGTAATCAAAACTATTGTTGCAGGAAGCAGAGTATTTCAGTAAAAATCGTCACAGGGGTTTTTATTTTAACGAAACATACATTTCGGAGTTTTACTAGACGAATTTTGGTTCAATGTTGGTTCTTAACGAATTGACCGATGGGAACCAGTCTTGCCTTGTATTGTAGTGTTAGAAACAAAATGAGATAGCAGAATATTAACGTAATTAACGCTGTACCGTTATTCGCACAATATTGTTTACATTATTAAATATGTTTCGTATCTAATCAATTATTAAACGTTTAAGTATTGTATGAGGTATTATATTAATTTCATATCCATGAAATGAAAAAAAATGATATAGAATGGAAGTTTTCTAGGTCGAAAGGAATATTCAATTTTCAAATCAAAATAAAAACAGAAAGTTAAGAACGCGTTTAAGAATTATTCATTCGAGCTTGCATAGAACGGCAATGGCACCAATGTCTTTAGTTTCGCATTCCACGCAGACATTCTGTTTTACAAATCTTTTATAATATAAAATCAGATCATATTTAATGAATATCCTGTAAAGTGTTGAATTGTCGTAATTGATTATATAGGGTGAGTCGGGAGGAACGGACCAAACTCCAGGAGTGAATTGTAAACAGGATAATAATGTAAAAAACCTGATATGTTCTTATCCGATTTTCATTTGTTTTCATTTTATAGCGTGATTGCAATTCAACAAAATTACACACATTAACATTTCGGTTATCATAATATTGTTTTAGTAAATGTTCGAAAGTACCCGCGATTGATAAAATAATATGAAAATCTCCTCTGAAATCTCTCCTGATTGAAAAAATAACATGAAAATCGGAAAAGAGTTCTTTTACATTATTTTCCTGTGTACAGGGTGTTAAGAAATGTTTGGTCTCGGCAAGCATAGGCGTATTCTACGTCTTCGGATCGATGGGGATCTGTAAAAAAAAATTGCCGCAAAATTGTCCTTGACCTTGAATGTCAAGGTGAAATTGTTTTTTTATTGTATTGTATGCTACGCATCGCGAGGATAAAAAGTGTCAAAGGAACTATGGATCAAAACTCAACCGCTTCGCCAAAAACATTCACGATTGTTGACCGATCTGCGTCTTATTATACCGCGTGAGAGGCGTCGTTTTACTTATTTCATGCACGATGGAGCACCACCACACTTTAGTCGGCCGGTTCGAGACTTTTTAAATCAAATGTTTGGATCCAAATGGATTTGTCGAAGACCTGCACCAATTATATGGCCTCCGCGATCGCCCGATCTAAATCCAATAGATCTTTTCTTATGGGGAGCGGTAAAGGAACAGATATATAAATCGGGGCACGAAATAAGAACTGTGGAAGACTTGAAAATTCGAATAGAGAATGCCTTCCAACATTTACGAAGTATACCAAATTTACATCAGCGAGTTATAAACAATATTCAGAACAGATTAGAGACCTGTTTGCAGAACAATGGTGGCCATATTGAAGCTGGCTGTCAAGCTCGGCTATTGAGAAATATTAATCAGAATGGATCGGTTCTTTGGCTAAGAAGAAGAAATAGAAGATGAACATCTTTCAAGACTTAGAAGATAATATTGATTATGATTGATTATGTTAGATTTCCGATAAACAACAAATAAACAACAATAGTAACTGCATGCTTCATTAGTAATAACTCTACTATTATTTTTTATGAGAACGGTTGAGTTTTGACCCATAGTTCCTTTGACACTTTTTATCCTCGTGATGCGTAGAATACGATACAATAAAAGAAAATTTGACCTTGAAATTCAAGGACAAGGACAATTTTGCGGCAACTTTTTTTTACAGATCTCCATCGATCCGAAGATGTAGAATACGCCTATGCTTGCCGAGACCAAACATTTCTTAACACCCTGTACAATCCACTCCTGGAGTTTGGTCCGTTCCTCCCGGCTCACCCTGTACATACAAGACGAGAGAAAGGTATGATTTTTGATTGCACACGAATATACGATACAATGTGTATAACATCGTCAACTTCGAAATTCGTAGCTTAAAATCGTAAGCAAAATCCAACGGCTTACAGACAACATATGGCAGTCGTAGTTATAAAAACTTCATCGCTGTATAGTAGAACTTAAAAACATCTAGCAGTTCCGGTTGAAAAACCCTGTAAATGACCGAATTGCTCCGCGATGGAACGAAACGGTTTGATTTCACTTCGTATTCCGTAGACGGAATATTCCTTGGCCGTGTCTACGAGAGATCGTGCGGCGCAACGAGCAAGATTAATATCTCCTTACGTAATGCACGAGAAACGAAGGACCGGAATGACAATCGTAATGAAATCCTATCCCGACTTCTCGCCGGGCTGCATACCGATTATGCTTGTCCTTAATCGCAGCGAGTCGCCGTAGATCGAAATTCCATACCATTTGCATCGAAAAATACGTCGACGCTATCGATAAACCATCGAATATAGGAAAAACTGCACTTTCAAATTGGCGATGCTCTTGTTGCATCTTCCGCGCGTAAGTTTCATCCACTGTTCAAAAGGCTTTCAAAAATCGAATAAACAAAAATAAGAGCAGCTCTTGAATGCGCAGAGCGTATGCGACATTTGTAGGGAACGCGAAAGGGATTCGTCGGTGCATGCGGCGAGGCTGGGACGCCCGGTGAATTGGAAACGATATCGCATTAGCGACGAGACGGGCTAAAAAGGCGTCTGAAGAGAACGAAGAAAGCGTGCAGCGTGAAAAGTCGTTTGAGACAAAAGAAGCCGCCGATGAGGGCGTGGGCTTATTCGGATCGGGGCGAAAGAGATGTGCGAAAAGGGAGGAATGATCCTATAACGACTGCAAAGAGAGACGGCTCGAAAGTTCGCCCGGTCCTGGGGATTCTGCACGGGAATATCGAGGAATGATGCAGACCGGAAGTGGCGTCGGGAGGGATGAAGGAGCCCGGAGGTGGCGCGGCAGAATTCGAAGCGGGAAAACGAGAGGTGGCCAAGAAACGAGCCAAGACTCCTGACGTTCAACGTTGCCAGCGAGAGCGAAACGACGACTAATTGCTGCATCCTTCGCCGGAAAACTCGTTCCACTTGCATTTCCATTGTTGCCCCACCCTCCCCTTTCGCCCTCCCCGCCCCGAAGCAGGAGCGAAGACGTTCCGTCGCGGAGACTTCGACTTTTTAATTGGATTAGCATCGATTAACACTCCACCAGCAAACAAGTGTCGCGCCGACCAATTGTGATTGCACCACCGGAAACCTCGTTGTGTTTTTAAACGTCAACGTAATTACGCGACAGGGACGAGCCTCTTGTCACGTTTCTCCTTCCCGATTGGATAAACAAACAGACATTCTCGTTATACACAGCACCAAACAACTTACATTCTCACCCGTACTGCCTACGTTGCTTCAACCGTTTGCCGGCGAGGATTTTCTCGAATGCTGAGAGGATATTCTTTTCGCTTAGAGAACTAGACTCTGCGTCAAAGGATTCGCGCTTAACCACGCCAGTCACGTATGGACAAAGACTAACTTTTAATCAGACTTGGAAATTCATTTTTATTGCAACTGGCTCGAGTTTTATTTCGCTGTGTGTTTTCAACTGTCTGGTTTTGGTTTTATTAATTGAATTGTGCTTCGATTCTATGAGAATTTTCGGGGTCGATTGAATAACTTATATCTATTCTGACGTTTAAAAATCTTTGTATGTTGATAGCTCGAATCGATCTTTTTATGCGTCTCCGTAGGAATTTTTCAGCTTTACGGAGCTTCAATCGAAGCTGAAAGATCGCACTTTACGGTAGAACCGTTTATAATTGCTGAGAAACACGAAAGTTGAAATGATATTTCGTAGCAAATGATTAATTCCAGTTAAATTATTCTGAGGAGGTTAAGCAAGTTTAATAATCTTCTTATAAAATCCAGCATAGACGTTCTCCGGTAAACTGCACTCCGAATCGTTTCATCGTCCTAAGAATCGCGAATTTGTATAAACATTCGCAGTCCGTTGATAATTTTCAACGCTACATTTGAAACTACGTTGCATACCTCTGGTTTCTCAAAGGGGCAACGCGAGATAAGCACGAAGCTAAGAGAGTAGTCGACGTCTCCTAGTAGATTTGGGACATCCTTGGACGCCACCATGCACTCTTTGAAAGCCCCGGTCTAGATGATAAAGAAATGTGTCACAGATCTCGGATAAACGTGAAGTATTATCTGGTTTTAGCCGACTACTCGATGCTGCTGGTATACTTTCATTTGCAAAGGCACATGGGTAATTTCCTCATACAAGTGTACGGACCCTGCGTTCTGCTGGTGGTCCTCTCCTGGGTATCATTTTGGTTGAATCGGGAAGCCACCGCCGATCGCGTATCACTCGGTAAGTCTGTCATCGATTTTAAATCAGTGACATTACACCAAATCTCTACTATATTTATCCTAAGATTTTAACGTAGCCTCGATTCTGCACTCTGTGCCGTTTCACTCGTACAGTAATCTCTCGATACATGTGAAAGAGACGTGCACGATATTTCCGTAAAATTTATCCCCGCTAAATCCGATGACAAATCTTCGCTGTTTCGAATTATATTTCTTTTGCGGAAACCTTTGACAACATATTTCTGCGACATTTTCTCCGATTATCCTTCACTCTGCGTATAGCGGCGTGAAAGCAAACCCGAACTAATTAAAACGTACATGAAAAGTTGCCGACATATTTCACAAAAAAGAATTTAAATTATTGAATTCATTATTTTTGTTTACAGAGAATATTTTTCTGTATTGAATTCAATTTATTCATCTTTTCATACATACCTGCCGCTACGAGAATCAATAAAATTTCACAAATGCTTACGTGGTCACAGTTTTTTCTTTACATTTTGCACTACAAACTTACAGCGCAGGTTAAAATGATACATCAAACATTTTCGAATCTTTGAACGGTTCATTTTTGACCTATGGTTCTTTTGAGAAGTTTGTTCCAATCGTTAAAAAATTTGAGCTTGAAAAAGTCGATCAAGGTCAATTTTGCAATAAACTAAGGTGTAAAATCACGCTGTAACGTGTTTTACACATAATTTCTCGACGCCCTGTTGTACAAATCAGTAAAGATTTAATCTAGTTGTTAATTGTAATTTATGAAGTGTAAGTTATCAAGTGTTCACATATACATACATCGAGACATTACTGTACTCTTGAACTTACATATTCAGAGCAATGGATATACAATGCGACTCGTGCAAGATACGAGGTGTGATCAAAAAGTAAGGTGACTTTATATTTTAATCAAAAAATATTTACTTATTCATCAATATTTATGTTGTCCCCTTCAAAGTAATCCCCCTCAGATATAATACACTTGTGCCAGCGCTTTTTCCAATCCTCGAAGCACTTCTGATAAGCACTTTTTAGTATAGCTTTGAGCTCTTCCAGCGATGCAGTCTCCTTTATCTCCTCGATCGTTGAAAATCTCTGTTCTTTCATGGGTCTCTTCAGTTTTGCGAACAGGAAAAAATCTCAGGGGGCCAAATCCGGTGAATATGGTGGCTGAGGCATGATTGTGTTGTTGTTTCTGGCCAAAAAATTACTCACATGCGACGTTTCTTCTGGTCAGAATTAAGCAGTTTCGGAACAAACTTCGCTGACACGCGTCTCATGCCCAAAACATCCGTTAAAATAGCTTGGCACGAACCAAACGAGATGCCGACATCATCGGCAACTTCTCTAATGGCAATTTGACGATTCCCCAACACTATTTTTTTCGCTTCTTCAACGTTTTCATCGGTTGTTGACGTGCTGGGGCGTCCAGGGCGAGCTTCGTCATTCTCGGCCTTCTTGGAAGAGCCTGTACCACTTATAAACATTTTCTTTACTCAGAGTACACTCGCCGTACGCAACTGTCAACGTTTCAAGTGTTTTGGAGCACTTGATTCCATTTTTTACACAAAATTTGGTGCAAATTCTTTGATCCATTTTTTTCATCAAAAAATGCTTATATAGCTGAAACTGTGAACATACGTTCGAGACGAGTGTACCAGCATAAGAAAAGAAAGAAAACGTAAATCGACTGTAGGTATCCCGCGAAATTGAAAAAGTCACCTTACTTTTTGATCACACCTCGTATGTCTTGTTCTTTGACGAAAAAAGTCCCTTGAACACTGTACCATGCCTCTTTCAGGCTTCCATGTCTATTTTCAATTTAACGTGAACATTTCCCATTGAACGTTTCAAGTTCAACGTTAGAGATTTCGTTCGAGTCTGTTGTTGAGACTCTTTCTGTGACACAACTAACTGACAAATGATCTTGTGTGTAGAAGAACGACATGAAAGAGTGCTTGTCCGCGTTTGTTTAAGGAATAACGACCGTGTTGACGATGACATTTTTGGGATTGGAGGCACGAACCGATCTGCCGAAAGTTCCTTACCCCACTGCCCTAGATTTCTTCGTTTTTCTTTCGTTCGCGTTCATATTCGCCACTATTATACAATTCGCTGTGGTCCATTACTTTACGAAGTACGGCTCCGGGGAGTGTTATTTCAGCTCCGACCTGATCGAAAGCGAGAGTTCCAGCGAGGAGGACGAACCGAATACGCGGCCACTGGTAAAGGAACAGGTAATGTTTATCCTGTAAACCATGTCAACAATAACCCTCGAAATATTTCGTTAAGGGAGTAAACTCGTTTTTCCAGGATTGCAAGAGTGCGCGATACGCATCCTCATTTCTTGAAAATACAAAGATGGGATTTTTCAATAGCCAAAAACGCCAGATAAAAGATCGATCTAGGCCGCGATCGCCCTCGAAAGTTCTATTTTTACGTTTACCAAGCGTAATTTGCGTTATTTGGAAGCATACAGCTGCGCATGTAGCTATTTTTATAAAGCTATTTTCGAATAATGCGAATTACGTCTCGTCTAGATTTATGAAAATCCACATCTTTGCATCACGAGAAATGAGAACGCGTATTCCGCAATTCTAGAACCGAGTCTAGCCCCATAATGACAATTTTATCTAAAAAATAAATATTTAAATTGGTTTAAAAGTTGCTTTGTTTCAATGTGATCGGAGTCAGACAGGGTCTTCGACCATAGGTGGGAGAAAATTTACAGGGTGGTTCCTCATGACAATATAAGACGAAACTGAAGAGTGAGAAAATTGCGATTTCAGCTTCGTTTTCTAGTTATTAACACTAAACCGGTCAAATCACCGGTTTTATATTTTTCATTTCATCATTATATTGAGATTATGAAGTTGCATACATGGAAATTGATTCGATACATTTTTTCATCCAAGCACATATTGTAATAAAAATTGCGCAATATCTAAATAAAACGAGCCTTGTCACTTTTATAAGATCAAACATTTTGTGACGGTAAACTCGTTGTTCCAGGATTGCAAGAGTGCGCGATACGCTTTCTTATTTCTCTAAAATACAAAGATGGGATTTTTCACTAGTCCAAAGCGCTAGATAGAAGATCGATCTAGGACGCTATCGCACTCCAAAGTCCTATAATTTCGTTTACAAGGCGTAATTTGCAGTATTCGGCAGTATTTAGTGATGAAAATAGCTACATGCGCTATTGTATGTTTCCGAATAATGCAAATTATTTTAATAAACTTAAATTAATAAATTATTAAATTAATAAACTACAATAGCGAAAAACGTGTGAATATAAAATAGAGTTCTTTGGTGTAAGAAAAATCGAACGTCGAGGGTCTGCAGCACAGTCGGACCACATAGCTACCTCCCTCTCAGGAAAAACCCGGAGGGGTAGCGTCATAAAATACGCTGGCAGCGCGGGTCCTTACAGCCACTTCGGGCCTGAGGACCCACTCTTCCCACGATCGCGAATGGTGAAACATCGCTCTTTCAGTGACTGTTGTCAAGTTTGGATTCTCTCTCTAGCTTTCGTATTGTTTGTCTGTTAATTTAATAAAACGCATTCTTGGCGGGCGGCTTCACCGTCGATCGGCATATTATTTGGTGACCCACTCTGTCTTTCCCATCCTAAAAGCGGATAGTCTTACATTAGAATATAAGAAATAGTTCCTTATTACTATTCTGTAGAATATAATTCGTTCGCATATACAGGGTGGGGCAGTAACTATTAGCACCTCAGATATCTTTGAAA
>CM052198.1:4510611-4551737 GCA_028455805.1 Lasioglossum figueresi | reverse complement strand
AGGAAAAAAAACATGGAATATAACGATCGAAAAATTGTATCATAGCATAAAGATTTGGAGTGTTTAGCTTAACTAATACGCACAGCCGCACGGACGGCTTTAAACAATAATAACGTGTGATATAGGACGTGATAGGAAATGATTTTTGCATGATTACATAGAGGAAAGTATGCTGAAAATATTCCATTTTGTCAAATTCTATGACCTCTTATGACTCAAAAGGTACTCCTTGTGAAGTATTGATAATTTTGCAAATTTTTTTCATTACATTTAGCGTAACATTTTTGATACATTACAAATACTAATTTTCATTTGACAATGGTAATTTATAGCTTAAAGATAAACCTTCCATTTAAAAAAAAATTCGAAGGAATATATTAAATAGGATCGTCAGGGCGTCTTGAAGAAGAAAAGCAATTTGTTTCCATAAGAAAGGCTATCTTCAAAACTTTCAACTTTAACTGTTTCTTACAGTAATGGTTTCTATTAAATTTTATTTATAATAATTTATAATATATTTATTAATTTTTTCATTTTCGGGGTTGGATATTTGAATGGATATTTAGAAAGCAATAAACATTCAACAGATATCTATATGAGACAGTTGGTTTTTGGGCAAAATGTCACTAAATTTCACGTTTTAGACCACTGTGCGACGCCACGCTAACAATAAATTGGACCTGTCGCCGAGTCGGACACCGTTCCCTGTAGCCGCGCTCCGATTGGTCCGTGTTTTTCGTTAATAACTCCTTAACAAAGCCGCGGACGTCATTTTTTGCAAAGGAAAATGTCGCTTCGAATGATCTCAGGAACCTCCCATTTCCGGATGTTGAAGAAATTTTGAGACAGCCTACAGCGAACCTTATGTAAAGCTCATATTCTCGTATGAGCAAAGTCCATGAGCAACCTTATCGGACACCTTGTCTCAGATGCCTGCAAAGGTTGTCGCAGCGAGATATGAAAAAAGACTGCCGAGGTCATTTAAGAAGTTTTACGAGTTCAGTATTATATCTTGTCGAGCAAGAATGGCGTGAAACATAGAGAGTGGATATAGTTTTCACTGGACGAGGCGTCAGTTCTTTACTGCCATAATATTCTTCATTGACCGCCGCCGGAACCAAACCTCGAACGAATCTCTGTATCTGGTTCCGCAGGGTATGTTACCTCGATGTATCGTTGTCATCTAACAGTCTGTCTAATGAGAACGGCTAAAGTTTACGCTGAAGAACAGTGCGATAAGAATCCTGAGAAAGTCTGGTAGCTCGACCATTTGTTTACAATGCACTTATGGCTGATTGTGTTTTACTGATTTCGCGAATGGTTTGAAAAATGTTTTGTAGGGACAAACGAAAAGTGGATTGTGGGTCTAAGGTACGCTATGCAAACACAAACTGCTGTGCACTAATGCATTAGAAAAACACAGTGTGTCTTGGCATTGCATATCGCAACCTTGCTTTGCGGTAGTTTCTCGGATTTAGGATTAAGTATTACCAGGGATAATAATCTAATTGTAAAACGCAGAAGCTAGGGGTGGACGGGTAACCGGAAATTCGAGTTCGGGTCGGGTCAAGTATTTTCCCCGGGTTAGGGAAAATTCGTGATACCCGGTGATACCACTTGTATTTATTTTACTCTGCAGCCCCATCATATGCTGTAATCGAAGATAGCTTCTGCTAGGGGTGGGCGGCTACCAGAAAATTTCGGGTTGGGTATGCCCAAAAATTAGTGATACTTGGGTACCTGAAAATTTTTATTGATTTCGGTTTCGGGTATCCGAGTATCGCTAATGTTTGGTGTCCCGACCCGAAATATTCGGGTACCCACCCACCCTCTTAGCAGAAGCTATCTTCGATTAAAAATAAATGCGTGATGAATTAAATGTAATTGGCTTTTTTTTGTTTTAATTATATTCGACAAGTTCTCATCGGACAGATTAAATTTGTAATGGTATATTATACCACCGACGTGTGTATGTGGGGGCGACTTTCATAATTTTACCCAGATAGCACTGAGAAGTCTAAAAGACGTATTTAAGACGCCTGCCGCAAGACATTCAGACGTCTCGAGAATCGCTCGACGGTCGCCGGAAGGTATCCTGAATATCTTGTGTTACAAAACGGTACGTATTAAAGGCGTCTTTTAGACAAACTTTTGACGTCTTCAATGCGTCTGTTTAAACGTTTAAGGCGTCTTTTAGACGTCTCATTTCAGCCGTAAAAACGACGACTCCAAAAAGGACTCTTAAGTCCTTTTAAAGTTAAAGTCTCTTAAAGACGTCTTTTTAGGACGTAAGACGTTCAGACTTAAAACAGACGTAAACACGTAAAGACGTCTAAAAGACGACGTGTGCTAACTGGGTAATAACATTTTCGGGGTATCTGTGGACATGTTCTGGTCTGTACTAGAGACAGCCGTGGTTGGATCCTAATAGCCTGAAGAAAACATAAAAGTTTAAAGTAACGAAATGAATAAAGACAAACTTATTATCGTCCCCATACACGATGAATGCCAGCCAAAAGTATGAAATCAAACTTTACCGAAAGTATAGTATACGAATGACAATGTGAGAAAATAATAATATAATTGAAACCATGGTTATCCGATCCTTTACATTTAATTGTTCAGTAAACTGTAAAATGCAAAGTGTTTTTTTTTATACGAGACTTTCTATGTGTTTAGTTAAAAAGATTCTTTCGGAAATTGAAAACGAAAATGTCATAACGATAGATGATCGACGTGAATGGATCGTTGTCATTCTTTCCGTCATCGTGAAAAAATACAAACATTTTTTTTTAATGCATTCATTGCTACACCATCATTTAGCAACTTGTTCGACATAGCACAGGCATCTGTTTTCTAAATAAAACAAACAGTTTCAAGCGTTCTATTCTGCTTTATATGAATTAAGACTAATTCTTACATTTTTGGGGTAAATATAAGTATCATTAAGAGGGTTGGTTCCGTACTTTTGGTGAATTGCGCACTAGTATCATCCCTCACTATGTAAACACAGTGTTCAAGCTAGTCGACTATTTTTGAAAAGAATTCAACTTCAATATTTTCCTCGAAGGTGAAATTTTGTTATATCAATAAATACGAGCTTCGCGCGCGTGAAAAGGAAGAAATGGTTGCGTTATATCGAGTGTTGTTGACAAACATTACATAATATATTCAAAACAAATACTCGCCAAATGTGTGCTTGTGAGAAAACATGTTTGAAGTACAAATGACGTAACGTGGATAAGACTATTAACATACGTTTTAACACTAGAAGGACCAATACTATATATTCATAGAATTTCGAGAAAAGTGGCATGAGCCATATATAATAACATACAATAAAACTCTCAATAAAACATTTGATTTTATATTCGGTTTATTAAAAGTGAGTGTAACTAGGAAACTGAAATCAATCGTTTGTATCGTATATCTTGGAAGAGAAAAATAGTAATTAAATAGCAAATAGAGCAGTTTGATCTGATTGGTTCTTCTAGAGTTAAATCCGTATTCAATTCAATTATAACTAAACGAAAGGAAGTAAAAGCGAAAAAAAAGAACTATATATAGTTAATTCGATTTTGAATGAAACCGTTAACGAGATATGCGGAATATGTTTTAACCCCTAGAAAAGTGTTTAGCGAATGCAGATAGAAGATAATGCGTATTAGGTGCGACAATAAAAATCTACTGCAAAATTAGCCCTTTGTTATTTATTGTTATTAACACGTATACAACATATATATGTATACTAGATTCAATCAAAAGAAAACAATTACATCCTCGTACTATCATATATTTATTTTTCCAAATTTAGATTTTCAAAATAGGTCAAATTAAATAAAGTATTCGATATACAATCGAGTTTTCAGAATGAATTAATAATGCAACAAACTATGTTTTTTTCATCGTTTATTAACATAATCTTTACACATATCGATAAATAGTTATGCTAATTATATTTATCCTCATTATCTTCACCACTGACTTATAGTGTGAATTATGTAACCATAATCACAAAGAGTACAAAGCATGCGATTATCACTACACAACGACACTGATCTTTACAATTTATCTACATGATAACTTAATCGCCAACTCCGAACTTCTTTCTACTGTTTTTCATTGGCAAATGTTGAAAGCATTTAGAGAGAATTATAAAAATAGAAGAGCAGAAAACCATCGTTTAAAAATATTTTTATATATTTGTACTATATTGTTCTGTTTCTAACACAATAAGTTGAATATTAAAAGTTTCGATATTTCTTTATAATTTTCTTTTAATTAATGAATTAACAGCTGTGTGTGTGAAACACGAACTTTTTGCGATGAATTGTAGCTATGTTGTAATAAATATTCAATCAGATTGAATTATTAGATCAAAACTGTGATCGACATTGTCAATTAAAAGTAGGAATTAACATAGATAAGCCAAGTTTTTAATATTACATTTTTCGTCGATATATAATAGTGATAAATTATGCCATAGCTTCTGAAGTCGGCAGAATTATCAAGATGAATCAATCATTTTTAGCACATCACCTAACTCATCAGCATAATAGTCTGGAACTATCAAATCTTTGGAATTTGGGCTGGCCATATTCATAGCGTCAACATCTTTTTGCATTGTAATTCCTGTTAGTACCAGCAATGTTTTAAATCCGCAACGTTTTCCAAGAAGAATATCAGTATCGCGACTGAAATATAACAATTACAGTACCTTAGATACCTTATCAACATAAACTTTTAAACAAAAAATGTAACATTTACTTGTCACCGATCATTAATGTCCTTTGAGGATTCAAATTATATTTCTTAATTATGTAGTCGATCAAGAAGGGTTCTGGTTTTCCAAGCATCACCGCATTTCTGTTGCTCGCTGATTCTATTATTTTTACAAAGCAGCCAGTACCTATAAAATACAAACATTGTGTTACGCGTTGTACTGCGATACAATACAATTAGTTATAACTTTTTAGAAAGAAGTTACTTCTTCAAAAAATAAGATTAAAGTAATTATTTAACCTGGGAATCTGTTAGTATTTGGCGAAGGTCTCTCCGTATCGCAATTTGTTCCTATGAAATGAACATCTGGATTTTGTAAATAAGTAGCAGTTTTCATAAGCTTCGGAAAACTGAAATGTTTATCGAATCCTACAACCACTGCCCCCACTTCTGGATCAGGCTTAAAGTTTATGACCATCTCTACATCATCGCCATCCATACTATCAGGCTATGATAACATAACATAACATAATAATATAAAACAATAACACAATTCTTCTTTAGAATACTTACTCCAATGCCACAATGTTTTATCCCTATGGCTTCTAGTTCTTTGGCGATACCTACACTTCCAACTATATATACCTTCTTATCGAATTTCTTTTCATTAAGGTATACAGCAGCCAAGAAAGAAGTGCACACTATTTCTTCCTACAATTACATCAAAACATTATCATTAGTAAATGATAAAAAAACATTAAAATTATATTAAAAATGTTAAATTAAATTTGATTTACCATGGTTGCATCGTATTTAAGATTTTTACATTTCTCCACAAATTCAGACCTGGTTTTCGTATTATTGTTTGTTATATAAAAGAACTTTTTACCTAACTGTTTAAATTTATTCACAGTCTCAGGTGATCTTTCTATTACTTCGGTTTCTCTCCATAGTACGCCTAAGGTTTACTGAGATTAAAACACCATTTATAACATTATACACATAATCATACACTCTCTTAATATTGATATTTTTTTTTATCAACTGAACTCGTAGTACAAAAACAGTATAACATAAAATAAATTATTTATGATCCGTATTATAAACATTTGCTTACTCACCATCGCAATCGGATAAAATTACATCAATAGATTCTATGAAATTTTTAAATTCCTCTTTCGGTAATGACGTAATTTTTTTCGATGTCATTTTCTAATAATTTGCGAATCAATCCTCTTCAACGTAAAATCCTTGATCAATCACGCACAACGTACTCTTTATCAATAAATCGCTGACACTCAGACAACTCATCCAGAGATGATCTTTTAACAGAGTGTGGCCCTGGCTGACATCCACGGATCCACGCATTTGCAACGTGACCTTGCTCGCTTATTACATAATATAGGGGTATAAAGTGTACAACTACACTTCATTCACAACTACTAATAATCACGTGTGATGGCAATTGAGGTGTATTACTATTGCGATAGCAGGAAATGAAGGAAACAGCACATTTTCTCAGGCAAGATAAATTATATTTCCGATTTCGATCATTTATGTTACATGTCCACGTATTTTTAGGATGCATTTACAGTAAAACAATATAAGACAGAATACGTATTTTAGTTGTTTTAGAAAAAGTTTCAAGTTTGAAAACAAAAACACGTATTATTAAACATAGAAAACGTCATAAACCAAAACATTGTAAATATACATATAAAATAAGGTTAAATAAAATATGCATTCTTCAACATACAAATTTCTATATACATATGAATTAATACTACTAGTCTAGGACTACCATCATGACTTAGTTGTATTATATTAAATAAATATAAAATTTTATATTTAATAAAATCCCATTAAGCAAATTTCCGCTAGGTGGGAGATTGCAGACCAAATTCAAATCCAACTGTTTTTGCAACTAACCGCTGTATCTATCGACGATTTTAGTAACTCGCTAGTCAATCTACAATTTTTATTTCTACGATAGAGGGCGCGCATAAACACATTATGTGGGGAACGTTCTCAAATAATTTGGATCTGTTTTTACAAAGGCAATTCGTTGATAGGAAACGGTAAACAAAAGAGTGAACATTAACAATGGGTCCAAAATAATTAGTCAGTATTAAAACAGAGATTCATATTATCGACATCTTGACAATACAGGATTCTACATTATCGGCATCCGCCACAATTATATAACTACATTATATCATTTACAGGATGTCCTAGACCACCCGACCACTAAAAGAATTTTAGTTGCATTTTCCGGTACTAACCGGAAATAGGATTTTTAGACCGGAAGTCGTTTTTTTTTAATGAGACCTGATATTTTTTATTGCATATTCAGATTGTGTACGCAAAAAAATAAAAGTTTTGTCTCAGACGTTTTTCTCGAAAATGCGTGTATCGATCACGAAACGATTATTAAGGTACCGATTACACCAAATATTCATTATATCAATTATAAAGTATGAAGTATAAAAATGAATCATCGCCATATAATATATATAAAAGCTAAAAATATTTAAAGAAAAATTGTAATATGAAATGCTACAAATACCACATGTACTACATTAATTTGTGTTACATAAAACGAGACTATAAAATTTTCAAAAAATTTATTATAAAATATACCTTAGTTAAGTACATATTCAACTCTACATACGTGAACAATGCCTACGTATAACAACTACAAATGCAATCAGTCTCTGCCTTGTGAGCTGACCACGAAATAAAACGGAAATTCGAACAACAATGTAAAGTACAAAATAAAACTTGTTTCTTTTGTAACATACGGACAGACTTAAATCATTATGGTTTATCATTACTAATTGATAAATCCGCTAAACTGTTTGTAATAAAGATATAGCGTATGCGCACTAAAGTTTGAGCGAAGTCGTATGTACATTCTTAAATCACACAAAAATTCGGAGGTCATACGTAGAGTAAAACGAATACTCACTACGCACTTCAAAATCTAAAGCTAGCGACTACACTACAGTTTTTTGTCGGACAGCGAAGATGTTTATAAATACTGTTTGTGTTTGTGCATTGAAAAGAAGACAGCAGCGCAGCACTTTTCTTTTCCTGTCGCATTCCTCTTCCTTTAAATACACAAATATAAGCTACCTCTATAAAAATCTGTTTGCCACGCATCAAAAAATCAGTGTAGGTCCAGCCTTAAAAAGGCTCGATCATATATATTCATATATATTCAACCCTTTGCAGACAATAAACTCGTATATGAAATCATATATGCGTCCAGCAAAAATGACGCGAACAATAACAATTGACGAAACAACAATTTGTCACCGGTTCAACGAGTGTATTTCTAATATTACGTCCTGATTCCTTGGACGGTTTAATTTTGATGCCTGTTGCTCGCAAAGGGTTAAAGCTAAAGACATATTCATTTTGTTACTTTTGCACTTTCATACAATTAACATGTTGTTTAGCCCACTTAAATAGCTCGACATCACAACCATAAACATAAAGTTCTATCAGAACTGGTGTCAATAGATTCCCAACCAAAACAAATTCAAATATACAATAACTGATTATCAGTTTCTTAACGCCTATTGATTGATAACACAAGTATGCTTTTATATTCATATATTAATCCTTATAATGATGAAGAGGTTATAATTGAAATCCGAAGTAACTCTGTTACATGTAGTCAACATCCGAGAGCTGTTTCAACACCAATTTCGAAACCGACTTTCACCTGCCGGCTACCGCCTACATACATCTTTCTTTAAAATGTTTGCGATTTAGATTTTAGATTAAAATGGCCCTAAGTTATCAGTCTTTTGTTTAAAATTTTGTTAATCTCATTAAAAATAGTTGAGCATAAACGTGTGAAGTTCGACAAGGTCTGTAGTTGAGTAACAGATTTTGACCATTCAACACTACTCGGTAAATACCTCCTTCCAATCATGTATGACGTTCTTGCGACATTAACACTAAACCTACCACCACCAAAATGACCGGTTCCAGATTTTTTATTTTACAATTATTGAAACAATACAAATGATTTTATAAGGAATGGTTGTATAGATATCTTTAGTATAGCACGTATTACAATAGGGGATGCACAAAGTCTAAATAAAATCGATCTTGTCATTTTTATAAGGGAACATGTACCAGTTACTTTTAAGGCTCGCTAGATTTAGTGTTAAAGGGGCGAAAATTACATTGGAAGCGATCTTAAATGGTCAAGATCCATTGCTTATGAAAAACATATTAAATACGTTCCACAGCCGACGACTTCAAAAACGCAACTATTATACACCATAATCCACAGAGCAATTTGTTCGAATAACATCATGTTTTTTTTATTACAAAATCCTTAAAGTTATTAGCGACCATTATTTTTTTTATTATTTAGATTTGTATTAATGCTGTAAAGAAATTTGCTCTTTTTACTTATTGAAGCAGTAATAATTAATTTAATGTAAAATCAACTAAATTCAGACTGTTTTATTAATGACTACAGCAAGTGCTTCTAAAGTGATCGCATTTCGTTAGTATGCCGCTAATTGTAAAAGTAAAAATACGCCAAATAATTGTAACTATTTTTTTTAAATAAATAATATTTGTATTTTTAAGTAAAAATGTACATACATATAGTAGTTTTAAGCATCTAAGAATGTGTGAATATATGACATTTCCTTCATACATTCTGTGTACTGTTTGTGCAAATAATAGTATTTTGTACATTATTCGAACAAAATGCTTGTAATTATCAGACTAATAATTACATTTCTCTTTCAAGAAAACATCAACGGGATTCTTACATTAAGTATGCACTTTACCATTTATCTATATGCAAATATAACTCGTAATGTCCTTATATTGTGTACCTTAGTAATAATAATAATCTTAACCTTAAAACGTATTACATATACAATTAGGGCATTTGATTATTGAATTATCTACACGTGTCGTGGCTACCGATTATAAATATCATCTACAATTCTATACTTTAAAAAATGGACCTCGTACACCTCTTGAATTCAATTAAAATTAAGTGATCATTTATATTTTCCTCACACAAACGATTTGCCAGTGAAATAAATAGGAACCAGCCTATGAATCATGAACAAGACAAAAGTAGGTAAGAACCACCGTTTGGTAAAGTATGGCAGTTGAGGCCAGCTTGTCAAATTTTCGAACAAAAGTATGCCATTTCCAATTATTTTGAGATATAATATGATCTATGTACCAGTATCATAGCAATGATTATCGCAACGAAAAGAACAAACTAAATCATTACTTTTCTTTTCTTCGCATAAGCCACTTTCACTATATTCACAGTTTCCATTATCAAGGTATCGAGTATGGCTACTGTAAGATCATTTTTTACAGCGAGTTCATCGTGATGGAATTTTGTCCATTCGTCTTCCTCGGCTTGAGCTTCTCTAGCCAATAATTCGTCAACCCTGTCTCTTCGTTTTCTACTCCAACGCATGACCATATTTTCTCTTTGCAGTTTCGTCTTGAAACCAAATAAAGTAGCTACCTCTTTGTTGACGTACTCGTTGAGTTCGTCTATATTTTTCGGGATTTTCATGGTAGGCTTCGTTTTTACATTTGGCTTTGTCCAACTGGGACCCGGTTTTTCGTATTCGGCTTGGTAAACCTCAGCGATCGTTTCTTTGCACAGATCGAAGAGGAATGTATTATAAATTCTTCTGTCCTTCTTCACAGTCTCATCATTTTCTTTGGTTAACTCGTAGATCTCCGGAGGGGCCTCCAAATTCATAATATCGTCCCCTGCTTCCTTTGCTCTAAATATCAATGCTGTTGCTTTTTCAGTAAACGCTGTAAGTTCTTCTATATTTGAGGGAATCACAGCTGGAGGAGGAGAAGGTGAGCCAAGCGATGCAGAAATTCTTGTGCCACCAGGTGGAGTATATGGTGGGGGTGGTTTGTTAGGTATTTCTCTAACATAGTAAGATACTTCCTCGGCCTCCAATTTTTTAATCTAAAGTAGAACACAGATATGAAATAACAGTTTTATATAAAAAATTATAGTAATATAATAAAAAAATCAGTTTTTACTTCTAATTCAATTTGAAGCTGTTCAATGCAAAGTAATTTTGCTTCCAATTCTGCAACTTCCAGACCTGGTTGCTCCAGGGATGCTGTATAAAATGAAAATGTATTATAGTATGAATCTAAAGAGAACTCTGTCAATAAATTGCCCAGGAAAAGCAACACGAATCTTTACATTACACTATGAATTCACATATTAATTTGATTAAGTGCTTTGAGAATTAAAATAAAATTTAAAATATATATGTATATCTTTAGATTTTTTTAATGCATTGTTAAAATATTATAAAGCTGTGATGAAATTGAACATTCCAAGTCACATTTGTACATAATGAAAAATTTTATTTCTCAAAAACTTGAAGGAAATAAAAGGTAAAAGTATTTTACACATGTGTTGTGTTGCACAATATTTACAGGCTTTCCTTGTGCATACAGACATTAATAATCAAAGATCAAGCACACATGCGACACTGATTTGTACAGGAAAACAAGTCAATGTTCATTTTATTCAAAGTTTCGTGTTGTATTACCTTTAAGTAATTATTATCTCGATTTTGCTTTTCTGAAAATAAACAACACTTGGCTATACGAGGCAATGTTTTGCGCAAAATTACACAGCCATTATAAAATTAGAACATGTCTCTGTAATATTCGAAATATAGATACATATAGCATAATTATCGTTCCAAAAAACATGAATAACATCAAATAAAATCTTTCTTTATGAAATTGATGGTTTCAAATATTCATTTTGTAACAAATTCAAATAACATTATTTTTAAAAACCATATGATTTCATGATCGTAAACACGTACACATTACAAATGAAAAATTGGAAAAATATTTACAACATACATATAAACAAATCCCTAATGACGAAATGAAGAAAAGTTCACGTGAGTTAAACTCAGAAGTGAACTGTATACAGACTATATGTTGTCCAAATTTAATAATAAAGTAGAAAATGTAAATATTTTATAGATGTTAAATACCTTTTAATTTGTCAATCATAACTTCTATATCCTTCTCAGACATAGCAACAATAGGTGTAGCATGATATGTATTCTTGGAATCGTCATTTTCACTTTTGACACCAACATTATTCAGTAAATCGTCATTTAACACGTCGATGAACAATGTCGAATCATTTGAATCTCTAGGAGAATCCATGTCGATCTCTGAAACACCCTTAGGAGTATCCTTGTCTTCGCTTGATTCAGACGATGCATCTTCTGTTGCTATTGTGAAGAACGTTGGGCTTTCCAAATCATTTCCAAATAATTGTCCATTTTTCTTATCAATATCTTCATTGGTTTGATCATTCGTTTTTGAAGGTAAAGCAGTATCATTCCCAGAAATGTTGGTTTCTTGTTTTCTATTACTTTCCGAGACCTGCTCGCAACCTTGAAACTGTTCTTCGTTGTGACAAGAAATGGGAGACGACTTTTGCGTGATCTCATCGAGTATTCGTAACACTTCATCCGATTTTTGTACCGCCTCGTATCGTTCCGGTATAGGAAATGGCTTTTGTACAGTAGCAGATTTCTGACATTCACTTTTGTCAAAGATTTCAGATACTTCAAGACTTTCCTCGGAAATATCTTCATATTCTGGATCCTTCAGAATATTGAATGTTTTATTTATTAACTCTACAGGCACATTGGATACGTTCGCTTCAGAATTATCTACTACTTTAAGATTACATACAGCTTCAAAACCATCTTCATTCTTTTCACTATCTATTTTACATTCGGATGGTTTATTAATTTGCGTTTCCGTTACTTCGTGCCGTGCTTTTTCTATTTCGGAAACAGAAGCTTGTTTCTCTATAGTGGCCAGTCTACTTTCCGTTACTTCTATCAAATTATCAAGCTGCTCACCATCAGAACTTTCTGGTTCTACTGTTGGATCCAATAATTTTTCTTCGTGTACTTCGTGTATTTCTACTTTATCCTCGCATTTACTTGCTTCTAAATGTTCTTCCTCGACAAATTCTATTTTAGCATCAATCTCTAGATCAGATAAAGTGTCATCTTCTGTGCTTCCAGGCTCTAGTTCTGTTATTATAAC
This sequence comes from Lasioglossum figueresi, assembly GCA_028455805.1. NCBI lineage: Eukaryota > Metazoa > Arthropoda > Insecta > Hymenoptera > Halictidae > Lasioglossum > Lasioglossum figueresi. The sequence continues at coordinate 4,538,882 of CM052198.1, read as the reverse complement.
TTCCTGAGCTCTGCTGTCGATATGCTGCCCATCTTCATCGTGTTTATTTTCTCCATGTAAATTAAAATCAGCAACAGATTCATTGTGATCGTTAAATGATGTTACTTTATCTTCCTCTGCATTATCATTATCGATATCCAACGTTTCTTCAGTAATATAAAGTTGTTCTTTAGCATGTCTTATCAGCTTGTTTTCTAATTCAGGAATATGCGAAACAAATTTAAATTCCTCGGTTGCGATTCCTTTTATTTCACTTTTACTATCACTATTATAGGAATGATTTTCGACTTTCTCTTTTATTAAATTATTATCTATACTTTTCTCGACTTTATCCAATATTTTAGTCACGGAATCGTGAATAGCTTTCTGGAAATCATCGGTTTCTATAGTGTGAATGGTCTCTTCTTCATTTTGATCTGTATCCATAAAGAACGTATCATCAATTTTATTATTGGTCTTATGAATATGACAATCTGGTATCGTTTCATCAAATTTTATCCCATACATATCAATATTTGTAGATTCACCTTTCGGAAGAAAGATGGATACATTTTCGTTGTCACTCTCTATTTTCGCTTCAAAATCTTGGCTTTCAATGTTGTCGTTTGATTGAGATGAATCCTTTGTGATAATTAATTCATTCGAATCATCGTTAAACGATTGTTTGTTCAAACTTTGAGATTTTTCCCATTCAGAATTAACAACATTCTGTTGAATATCAAATGAATCGGATGTTGTCCAATTATGTTTGTCAATAGAAGTTCTCTCCATAGACAACACTTTTATTTGATTTTCATCTTTGCTAACTTCTTTGTTAATAAAACTGATGCCATTGTCGGATATATCTTGCTTGGCTGTTCTAACAGATTTTAAAGAAGTTTCTTTAAATTCTACATCTCCACCTATTCCTAGCAAATTATTCTCATTTTTGCGCTTATCCGTCATTAATTCAGAACGATCTGCTTTCGAAATTGAACATGCGCTATTTGTACTTAGCTCTCCGTCCTTCGTGTAATTTATTACCTCCTCAATTATTTCAGTCTTCTCAATCGTGCTTACAAATTGCGGAGAAGTTGGTTTTTTCAATAATCTAGTAGCAGATTCTGTAACGGTTGATTGTTTTACAATGTCCTGCGAAAATATTCCTGGAGTCACGTCAGTGTTACGTTCTGAATGGCTTTGTGTAGTAACACCATCGTGTACTGACAAACAACGATCGATATCTGTGTACAAATCCAATGATTTATCCAGTATAAGCAAACTAGATTTTTCTGAAGCCGTCGTAGATTTCGAAGATACTGAATTCTTACTTAATTCCGACAACTGTTGACTTTTCAAATTATAGGAATCACCAAATCCTTTTTCAGTATTTGCATCTTCTCTGTGAGAATACGTTGCTTCGGAAGCATTTTCTGCTGTGCTTATACTTTCGCTACCCTGTATAGCTTTCAAATAATCTTCAGCTAAAGATCTGCTGTGTTTCTCCGAGGACGTGAATGAGATTTTTTCATTTGCTTCATACACACTTAACTTGTTCTCAATCGACGTATTCGAACGATTCGAATCATCATCAGTGACTTTAATGTGCTCTGATATTATAGATTTCTCAATTTCATTTAAAATTTCTTTACTTCTGGCTTTATAATCAATTTCTTGTTGAGACTTCGAAAGGGACGTATGATTTTGTGGCATTATCACAGACATTACATTATCAGCTTCCACAATACTTTTGTTGTCATTTAATGTACTTACTGAATTCAATTTTAAAGAGTTAGTTAAACACTGTAAATGGTGTGGGCTAGTTTCTAAACGACTTAATTTTTCACTCTTACTTTCATCGTTCGTTAGTGTTTCTACATCTTGAATTTCACTGGTTTTATCAGATTTCGAAAGCATGTCCGATACATCATTCGAGGTACTTTTTTCTTTGTTATTCTTCGAATCCTCGGTTGATCTTTTACTAAAGCACATCATTTCTGAAAGTATTTTCAGCTCATTTCTAAAACAATTTATGTTCTCGTACGAATTCTTATTATTTAATCGTGAGAAGTCCATTCTTTGAGAACAGTCGAATTTTTTAACAATACTTTCACTGTCTGTTTCTTTTTTTGTGTCCTTAATAATAGATTTTGCACGTTCTTTACCAGTACCGAATTGCGAAGAAATACTTTTTGCTCGAGACTGCTCAGAAATTGTCTGAAAATCTGATTTATACTCTCCTAAATCAGATTGACTTGTAACTTCATCTCTAGACAATTTCGTGTCCGATTGTGTCATTATCTCTTCTCCTGACTTCATTGTATTAACTTCAGTTTCAATATCTTCTGAAATGCTGGTCTTTTTCCCTTCTAGGGAAATTTGTTTGCTTTGTATCTCATCCAAATACAGTTTGTTTTCGTAAGAAGTATTTCGGTCTGAACAAACATCATCGGAAGTAACCGAGGATGCCGAACCAATCTTATCAGATTCAATGTGTTCCGATATGCTTTCGTCAAGCACAGATTGAACACTACGATGAACAGTATTTATTTTTGCTGAGCTCAATTGTTCCGAGGATCTCACGCTCCTAAAGGATGTGGCCACATTTTCCGAATTATTTTTATTATATTCGATTTCAATGCTCTCATTCCTTGATAGATTAACATTTTTTACTTGTTCCGTTGTTGGTTTTTTCGTACACAACAAATCGGATTCTGACCTAGACCTTAACAAGTCGCTATTTTTAAATATATCTTGTATTCTCTTCAGAGGGATCTCAGGTACTTTGAAATCTGCTAACGATTTCGACTCTATTGCTAATTTATTATCACTGTCCTTGCTTGTTCCCTTTTTAGATTCCAGCTTCTTACGCATCTCGTGAATGGTCGTATCATATTTCTGTATGTGAGGGAAAGAAAATTGACTATCTTTGAAACATAACATCTCAAAAATATAATACTTTTTTTAAAGATATATATTAGTGTCACTGACCTTAATCTGATTTAATAAATTGGCTTCCAAAGTTCTCAGTTTTTGCTTTGTCTGTTTCCTGGCTTCCCTTTTTAAACGTGACATTTCCACTCGCCGTTCCGCTAATTTTTCAGTAAGTAATTCTATTCTTCCTTCGATGTCACTCGTGTCAGATGAAACAGTCGTGTCCATAAAAGGACAAACACTTCTTTCTGCCAATTATCAAAGTCAAAAATATTATATTATAATATTAAATTTATTTGAATTGAATTGCTGTTATAGAGAAAACGTAATTCACATATTCAAACCCTGGGTTTGAGTAGACAAACATCAAAAGTACCTTGCTGAGAAAAAACATTGGACGTTGCAGTTACAAGTTTGAGGGCAGCTTGTTCCATTCGTGCAACACGCTCTTCTTCGGTCCTTAATTTCGCATGCCATGCCATCCATTCTTCCACACAGTTCTTCCGTGATGTAAGTGCGGCTTCACGTGCGTTCAAGATTCTAAAAAACGTAATTGTATCTGATAATAGAAATCCGCTGTCCATAGTAACTAAACGATTATAAACAAATGAGGGTAATGATCGCAGAGATTTGAAATTGTTCGAAAAACTCGCTTAAATCGTGGCAATGCAACCGAATAGTCTTCGCTACTGTGAAATACCGCAATAACGCCGGAATGCAGATCGCCGGTGCAGAGTCTATTTTTACAATGCTTCACTTCACAGTATGAATACACAGTTTATTATTAGACTTTTTGCATGCGCGTGTAGTAATTCGTAGTGTTATTAATATTAACTTCGAATTGGTAAATTTACAACATGAATAATTTAGATAGAATGTAAATGAGTATTCTAAGTATTTCTGTACTTACTGCTCGAGTTTCCTCGAGGTTTTCATATCATGATCTTGCGATCTAATAACCACAGATTTAGAATAATTTTTCTCACTTTCTCCACTACCATGATGAGAAACAGTGAAATTACTGACTTGAGATCTCACAGGGTTCTCCAAATTATGTGTGCTCTTATCTTCACTATTGAAAGAATTTTCATAGGTTTCCGCACTTTTGTCAAATATTTTCTGGCATAGTATATTCTCCTTACTTTCATAATCGTCTATTCTATCGTTCGCTAATTTCGAATTCTTATCTTTCGTAAGTTTGGAATGTTTAATTTGTTGACAACTCAAACTTTCGTCGTGATCTATACAATCCAGAAATACATTTTCATCAGATTGAATGAAATCTTTCTCCACTTTCGTCCTCTTATTGTGATGTTTATTAAATTCTTCCGATACTTGAGAACTGGATTTAGAACGCAATATATTTTCTGTAAGAATACTAGATGACGACTTGTTTTTTTGACATTTTGAGCTTCTACGTTTTACGTTCGATTTCGATTCGGAACTGTATTGAGACTTTTTAGATATATCGGTTGGAATGGACTTATTACTTCTTTTAGAACTTTTCGAATGTGATTGCAAAAGATCTTCCGAAATTTGGGATGATTTTGATATCTTTGGTACTGTATCTTGGCAGACAGAACTTATTTCTTCTGGAACAATTTCGCTATTTATGGTAGTAACTTTTGACAAAGATTCTCTTTCTCTCGGGGAAACCAAACTTTGAAAATGATTATCCGTCACTTGAGAAAGCTTTGATTTTTTCGATAACTCCTCTACGAGCGTGTCAGACTCCGACTTAGCATGTTCAGAAATAGAATTATTTAAACTCTTTTGCAACAACTCTGAAACGTCAGGAGATTTTGCCGTCTCAAAAAGATATTTTCCAGATGTGTTCATCGAATGACCTCTCACCAATTTCGGGTCAATAGAGTGCTGATATAATTTCAATCTTATAACATCTGCTCTAGGCATCTTTTCTTCAAATTTTCTCGACTTTATTTCATATTTTGCCTTGTTCCCATCTTTAGGTTGTTTATAAGGACACTTTTCTTGAGACATACTGCCCTGAATAACCTCATTAGGTTTATCAAATCTTAAAAACGAAGCATTTGATTCTTCGGTAAAATGTGTAAACTTATTACTCTTTGGTAGATCAAGTTTAGAAAAGTGTAATTCGCTCTCTGACATTTGTAAGCGTGCATCGGTCTGAGATCGATCGTATTGAGACTTGTCGGAATCAACTAAAGAACTCATGGAACTATTGCTTCGTATATCGTAACCTTTCATCGGACCAGATAATCTTCTCGGAGACTGACTATCAGCACTTCTTTTCAATTTCGTTAAAATATTCTTTGTGGACATTTGAGGATTGAACATATTTCTTTGCTTCTGTAACATAAGTTTACGTTCTTGACTTGCAATTTTATGAAGTTCTTTCAATCTGAAAAAAGATACATAGTTATTCTAGATGGTCATCAAAGCATAAACTTATGTTAGTCATGTACCTATTCATTTCGTCTTTTTCTTGTTGCAATTTTAAAAGTAAAGCTCTTTGTTTCTTTTTCACGGAACTGACACGGCTATCTTGACCAGTATCTCTTAATGCACGCTTCTGCTCCTCTAGTTTCACCAATTTTTTTGTCCGATCATTTAAAGTCTTTTCACGGGATTTGAACAGCAATTCAATTTTATCGTATCTCTGTTTCTCATCTTTTATTAACTGTGCGATCTGTAAGTGCATAATATATTAAATTATCTGATCAATTCTTTATCTATACGGAAATATCAATTACTGTGAGGAGCATGAAAGAATTGTAGCAGGAAGGGAACAGGGCAAGAGGAATGGAAAGGCAATCTGCAATTCTTTCATGCTCTGCCCAGTACTTTGTTATACTTGCCTCTAAATCTAAATATTTATTAAACGAACAAGTTATGTCTCTAGTTGAAATACTAATCTCTGTACCAGTCTCTGTTCGTATGGACGATGTAGTTTCATGTAAACTTATCTCTGACATTGTTCTTAACTTGCTAGGCAATGATATTTCTTCTATTTGATCTAAGTCTTCAAACTGTTCTGCTGAATCTAACGAAAGTTGTGGGACTTCGCTATCTCCAGGAAATCTTCTTTCATATGAAATGCCACATATCTCTGAACATCTGCTTTGTACATTTCGTCGAGATGGACGTATGTCAGTTTGCGTCGCCATATCATTCACGGTTTGTGTTTGAACCTCTACTGCTTTCACTGCTGGCTTATTTATTTTACTCTGACTATCAAAATAATTTGTCATAGTCTGAGTTGTTGTACAGTGCTCTAAAATTCGAAATAATATTTCAATATTAATGACATTTGGAATAATTCCATAAATTCTGAACTATTTATTATTTTTTTTAAATGTTCCAAACAGAACTTATTTAACATGTCCTCCTCGAAGCAAAATAAGTTCTATTTAAAATATTGTGTAAGTAGTAAGTAATTGGTAATTTCACAATAATATTTAAATCTCATACTTTTATCAGTTGCGACATGTTTGTGCGACTTGCTAGTTTCCGTAGAATTCTCCATGTCATTCATATTTCTTTCGCCTGTTGCTTTAAAGAAATGTGATTTTGATTGTTCGCATGGCTGATTATGCTGCAACGACACTTGTTTTTCGTGATCCTGTTTAACATTATATAAACACTTTTCAACATCCATAACTTGTCGTAGTGATTCATTGAAAGAATCAAGAAGATGCAACTCGGCTTGAAACTGCATATGCAGAGCAGTAGGATGTAACTAAAATTGTAAAAAAAAGAGGTTACAGTATATTTACAAAATAAGTTAATGTTGTTACATGTAAATCCTTACCAATGGAATGCCATCTTGCTCTGTTTCTGATTTAATTAAATTATGTTTCAAACACTTGGAATCATTGTCTACATTGCTATTCTGTATAAGTTGTCTTTTCCGTTTAGATCTAGATACAAGATTCATATCTGGCGTTACTAAATCACAAAATTCTTCTTGTTGCGAACAGTTTTCATCTCTGAAAGAAATTCTTCTTGGATCTAGCAAAGCGTCCGATAAAACGCTATCATTTAAATTCGATTCGCTACTATTATCTTCCTCTTTCTTTGTATTTGGATTAGTACACTGTAAGGAAACGTCTGCGTATTTTGAGTCTTCAATAGTTTTATTTGATTTAATATTCTGTACAATTTTTTCCGAATCTTTGATTTTTATTTGTTGCATAGAAGTTGTACTTGGACTTCGTGTTCTCAGACTCGTATTGGAATCTGTTACACTTTCTACATCTTCAAAATCCTTGGAGTTTATAGCATAGAGTTTGTTATCTATTTTACTTGTAGAAGGTTTTACTTTCTCGGGGGCCCTCTTCAATTGATCTTTAAAAAGTATATTTCCTGGTTTTCCTTGAGTTTGACATGTTACTTTATGCTGTTTTATTTGCCTGTTCTCTGATGAAAAAATGTATTTCTGGTCATCTGCTTGTTTTAACGTATGTAAATCATCTTTGTATCTGTAATCAAAATTTTCATAGATATTTCTGGATTCTCTAACTGTGATTTTGTCTGCGATTTTTGCAGAACGTTCAGAAAGCGATTCATTACTGCAAGTTCTATTCTTCGATTCTAAAGAAGAATCTCTGGATTTTAGAGATCGTGTGCTAAGAGATTTATGCCTTTTGTCATTGTCTTTTTTAGCAGTGGATGTTGCAAAATTCTTTGTTTTTGGTTTTGCTGAACCAAAATCACTTTCTCTTGGCATATGCAGTGGTAATCTGTCATTTTTCAATTTCGTGATAGATGCAGAGTCGCTGATATTATCAGAAGAATCTTTCCCAGAGATGTGTCTTGGGCTTCGGGATCTTTTAAAAAATTCCTGCCCCGTTTCATCCTGCTTTACGAACAAACAATCATCTTTCCTAATTCGTTTTGATCTGTTTTCTTTTTCTCTAGAATTTTCTCGAATGTATTCTTTCTTCTTCGACAAACTTGAAGATATAGAACTATTTGGTACCTTCAGTGGCTCTATTTCGCTAGCAATTATAGAAGAAACATCTGATGTTGAAAAATCTAATTTTCTTTGAACACGTTCAAAACTTTTCGTTGGCTTATCTGTTCTTTCATGAATAAGCTCTTTGGAGGGTGCTTCAAATTTAGATGACATTACTTCTTTTGATACACAATTTTCTCTAGTAGCAAAATCCAATTTCTTGGCAGAAATTTTCAGATCGGGAACTTTCAATGGTCGTATGAAATCCATTTTTTGTACAATTTCATGTAAATTTTGTATACTATTAGACTTTAATACTGTTATGGCTGATTCGGCTGCATTTTTATCATTTGAATTATATACCCGTTTATTAATCTTGGTGTTGTTTTCTAAAGCAAGTTTTCGTTTTACAGCACTTATAAACGTAAATGGGTAAGGTTGTACAGGGTGATAAGACAATAAATTTTCTAAACCCTTTAAGTCAAATTGAGTTGGCAAATATGACGGTTGCTCTTTGGATATTTGCTGTTGTTGAAGTTCAAGATCTTGTTTACCTTGAGCTGTCTGAAATGATGTACTTTATGTTTTATAATCATTCAAGTAGTAGAGAAATATCAATAGAAATATAAATAGTATATCTTAAACAGAAAATAAAAATATGATCTAATTTTACTTACTGTTGCAGATGCGTTAGCGCGTTGAATAATAACATCTGGATCAGAAAAAAAGACATATTTCTTCTTTACACTAGTGTCTTCTTTCTTAGAGCTACTTCTCATATTTTTATACTCATGTCATAATAATAGATTTATATTTAAATGTTTTATATTCACCCATGCTTACAATTATAGTGCACTATTTAACTGGAAAATAAAATGTTTATTTACTCTATCAGTGTATAAAAAATAAAATATTTTTACGTCTGTCAACTTTCATAACAAATATAAATTAAGGTTGAAGTTTACTTATTATCAATATAATGAAACTTACATTCGTACATTCGACATAATTTATAATCGGCGTGTCTAAACTAATGAATTCATAAAAAGGACCGTTGAAAATTCTTCGTATTTATAACCTAATTCAGAACGCCATATTTGACCAGTAAATTGTCGAAAATCGATCTGTAATCGTTCGACATAAAATAAAATGTACATTCCAATATATTTGTCGGAAGAAATACTCTTACGTGTCATGCATCATTCATTGTACGTATTTTCGTAATAACTCGTCATAACGGTCATTTGTAAACGACAATCACGTGGTATTCTACGATTTGTTACTCGCACAAAATTGAAAACATGGCAACAACATGAATGATCGATAAACACGGTCGCTATCCGCACGACACGTATGACAATAACAAATTAAATATAGTTTCTCTTTTAAAAATGTATATATTGTTATATATGGATGTTTATACTTGTTACATCAAGCATTATAGAAGCGTAAAATTAGGAAAATAATAACAGTCCATAATAATGAATGAAAACATTATCGTCGCTTTACCTAGACAAAGAACGTCTTTAATTTTTGCAACTTCGTCGGCCTGGCAAGATTGATTTCTTACACCGTGAAGCTAGTCGTGGACAAAAAGCTTGTCAACGTCACGTATACATATGTCTTATCCTTTCCACTCTTGCATTTCAAGTGATCACAGAGGATCCTAACTCTGTGATGCTAGCAAATCTTATTTGTAACAGTTGTACCACAGACCATTCTTGTAGAGGCGTATGTCCAACGTTTTTCAATAACCAATTTCCAGTGCGCATGCGTTCACAAGTAGATCTTTCATGAATATAGGCCCAGAAATCCGTATTCAAATTCAAATGAGGTTGACGCAGGAAAAAACGAGACGCATTGAAATATGTACGAAAAAGTCGTGAAAAACTACGATTTTCACAATTTTTAACCGCTTGTAGCTCGTGTGTATGTCAATCGATTTCGATGAAATTTTCAGCATGTGTGTAATTACTATAGATTTACAAAACATATATTTTAATAAAAAAGTTTAAAAAAATGCCTTTTTTAGTTTTGCATGCAACCTTGTAAATTGTAATTTTTGGAAAATCTTTTTTGCACCTCATTTAGTAAACCAATGCTTCTCATTGCTTACAAAATATCAGGTCGTTTGATACAATTATAAAGAAGTTATTCTATTTAGGGCGTACAAATACTTATATCAGAGAGGAAATCTGCTTAAATGTATATGTGACTGACTGTATATACTTATAGACCCGACATATATCGGTATAGGATATGCATAGGACGCAGTGTTCCAAGATAACGGAGTATTTGATGCATCTGATGAAAATGATGGATAGCGATATAAAAGCAAGCTATACAAGTATATTTATGTATTATTTCGTAAACATTTGGAAAGATGGTGCAAACTTGTTGCATAAAGAATATTGCAAGGAACAATTGTTTGTTTTGTTAACAAAACCGTGATACAAATATATATCTTTTCATTACAATATGGTCTAAGCTAAATACATCAGTACAGACAGAGACAGAGCATCTGACTCTATCTCTGTCTGTACTGATAATAATGGTGGCAGAAAAGATCCCGGGCGTGAACACTCTCATATCTTCTCTGTCCGAGGTTACGAACGTCAAAGGTTTTAACAGGAATTTCTCCTCTACATAGTTTACACGATTATGTCCATTTTCTAATAGAGGCCCAACTAACCGATAAAATTCGCGCAAGGATAACATTTGTTTTGATATCGTATAAGCATAATACGTCCAAACTTCCTATGACCTTATTTTTCATCTGGATCACGTTGTGTCGAAAATCATGTCTAAAAGTAACAAACTTCACCATCAAGTTGACAGCAGCATTGTTGCAGTAAAGAGCAAAGTAAGCTACTTTCTAATCGCTTCGATATATTCTCATTACGATTTTATCGTGAAACGAGGATAAAACAACAGTTCTCGTTCAAACGATCTTTCAAAATATTTGTACTTTTTTTTGTCTTTAATATTGTTACTTACGTTTGCCTTTATAGTTCGATGCTGATATCATACGATTTTCAATCAACCGTAATGAACCTCGGAACTACGAGGACTTCAGAAAATGCCTGGCTGAAAGACATGATATAGGCCCAGATCTGACAATGAGCTTCCTCATTATGTATATAGATCCAACTGACGGTGATCTATTACCGATAAACAATGACAATAATTTGGCGAGAGCGTTGCTCGCTGCAAAATCACTTCTCAGAATTTTGATACAAAGAAAGGGTAAGATATAAGATAGCCAGAATGAAAAATAATTCTAGTGATCTAAATAATTCTGGTACGAATTCTAAAAATTGAGACAAAACCGATATAGCAAAATCGTCATCTTTGATTTTTATCTTAGTTGAACACCCTCTATAAGTTCTCTGTGAATATTTATGTACATTTCTGCATTCCTATATTAATTCCTTGCACCATGATGTATTCTACGGTTACCGTGATTAGAACTTCTTTATCGATCATAATCTCCTAGAAAAAGAAAAAATCTGTATCTATTGCATTCCTATATGTTCTCTAATGGCTAGACTGCGGATCTTTATGCACTTATAGCAAAATTGAGTAGGTGAAATTCAAAATAGTTGACAAATTTTAAAAATTGAAGATGCCAATATATAATTTTTCCTCTATTAAAATCATTAAGGGAAAAAATAACATTCAATTTGGTTTCTATTTCTTGCAATCGATACAGACAATTTTTATTTTACATAAAGATCCACGATATACTAACGACTATGTATTGACCACAACAAAATAGAATTTTATTTCTGTCTAAAGGAAATTAACACTTTACCTACTGGAAGGCTATTAATAGGATTTTCAATAATTGTGCCGTACTAAAAGAAAGCATAGAAATTTTCTTTTACATTGCAATCTCAAATGAAACTATTAGATGACATTATTGAGGGTGACTTGTTAGATCACAATGAAAATTGCTGTTGCTATTGAAGGTTTCATTAAAAAGTGTTAAGAATAATATTATAGATAATATTATAGTGCAAGGGGTTAATACAAAAATACTGATGATATCACTTTGTATTTTGACGATGTTGGGATACCTATGTTTTAACACATGTGATTCATCTATTTTATATGATAGGAGATGGACTGGAAGACATAAATGGCTATGGAACAATGAAGCCAAAAAATTTAATATCGAGCATTCTTGGCGGTACACCTGGAAAACCAAAGTCATTGGCTATATCTAATCCACATGATTTTAGGCAGGTATGTCTTACCTGTTTAACTTCAAATTAGATAGATGTAAGTACAAAATATATTTATATTGTAAATTCTCTTTAACGATTTCAGGTATCAGCGATAATAGATGTAGATATATTGCCGGAAACCTGTCGCCGTGTACGTCTGTTAAAACATGGCTCTGATAAGCCATTAGGATTTTACATTAAGGATGGAGAAAGTTTTCGTATATTATCACCTTCCACGGGTGGTCATGTTGAAAAAGTACCGGGTGTATTTATTAGCAGATTGGTACCAGGTGGTTTAGCTGAAAGTACAGGGCTTTTAGCAGTGAACGACGAAGTCCTTGAAGTAAATGGCATAGAGGTTGCTGGAAAAACGCTTGATCAGGTAAATGCGATTATAGAGCCAGTTACAGTTTTTATTTTTTCAACCATTTAACACGTTAAGTATCACGCCCGTTTTGCTTGCCGTTCTGTTCATGCCGACACTCGGCTCACACCATCTGTTGCCGGTCCTTGGGGCTTTTGACTACTGAAAAACCCCATCTTTGCATTATCGAGAAATAAGAAAGCGCATCCCGCACCCTTGCAATCCTAGAAACAAGTCTAGTCCCTTAAATCGATACGTGTCGGAACAATGTACTCATACAATTTGAATTTACTTGTTCGCTGGGTTAGGTCACCGATATGATGATCGCCAATTCTTCCAATCTAATAATCACTGTAAAACCTGCGAATCAACGGGCAGCGTTAACTGCTCCAAGACGTGGATCATTTTCGCGTAATAGTCAATTGTCTTCTGGAAGTCATCAATCGACGCAAAGTGCTGCGACTGGAAGTGACGAAGATGCGGACGAAATTGTAGATTTAACTGGCATAGCTTTGCAGGATGATGCAACAACCTCTACTTCTCAACATCACCACTACCATCATCATCACCATCACCAAAATCATTTTAATCATGATCAGGGTGTGCTACATTTATAAATGGCAAGTAGTGCAAATTTCAGTTTGTACTTCGTCATGCTCAACCGAACACAATTAATATGTTCGTTCGTAAAGAGAAAATTGTTAGAAATAAGTAAAAAAATATAACATGACAATAACAAGTTAAAGGAAAGGCAGGTGAAGCATTGAAGAATCATGTGGTTATCATTTTAACAATTTAGTATATTATGTCACAAGAATGAATCTGTTGAGTAGCATATTCTCAAAAGATTTATATCTGGTGCCTCTCATCTCAACATAATTACCTTCAAATCATTATTTTACATAATGCATCAATCTTTCTCTGATAATATTCTTTTGAAGTTAAATGCAGTTTAGAACATATTGGTAAATGTATTAATAATGCTTCATGTATTGAATTTTTGTATTACTATGGAGCAGCTAAAACGAAGCAAGCATATTCTTTTTAAAGATCGAAGTTGTTAGTATTTGTAATCTGTATTTGTTCAATGTATATTCTTTATTCCAATATTTTCATAGGGAAATATTAATACTAGATGCAAGAAGTATTAAGATACCGAATTTGTTTGCAACATACAAAGATATTTATTATTACAAAAACTAAAAAAAAACATACAATTAAGAACCAATAGTATCACTAAAATTGAAAAACATTAATACTTTGTTATAGATTGTTCACGTAATAATTTAGTTTTATTCGGCGAATAACATTTTGAATGCAAAAAAATTACATTTCTAATTCTCTTATGTGAACTGTTTGAGCGAAGTATACGCAAATATATCTTAAACCAATAAGAAGATAGTGATACAAATATTGACTGTGCATAAAAGTATTATTCGAAGGCAGCAATGTTTTTAAAGTATTAGAATATTCTTTTAGTACTTATCGTTCGAAACCTAAAGTGTACTTAAATAAGAATGAAATGCGCTAAGGATGCAGTTAATATTGCAAGAATTTCCTATTTTTTTTTTTACATCATGTTTTACAATTATTACTTAAATCGAAACATGGTTTGTAATTATATTTATTAAGAATTTATTAATTACTTTGTAACACATTCATCTTTTAATCGATCTTGATGAATTTTTTCGTGTACATAATGCAGATAACGAAGTTCAATAACTTAATTTATCGTTATAAGTAGAGGTCTTTCTTCAATAATGGAAATGTATATATAATAAAAGGCAATCTAAAAGGATGGTATGCCAATATCAACATTTCATTGTTAATGGAATACAAGAAAAAAAGAAAAGCAACTCGAGTGGCCTTATGTACAGATCATTCCAAATATATTTTGCAAAGTTGCAAAGTAGAAACTATTCTATTATAATTCATTCAAACACGTCTATTCGTGTATGTATTCTGTTTATTCCACTGCATGTTTAGAGTGTTGAAGTTTTTGAATTTTAATTCCATTTTTATAAATGTTATTTGTTGTCTAATTGAGCACTAGATATTGAAGTATAATGTACTTTACAAATTTTAGATATAAGTGGAATTTTAAAAGATAAGAAACATATTTATACACATGTAAAATATTTTCTTTACATAATTGTGCCTTCACTGTTCCGTCTATAACTATAACAACTGGATTGTGATAGATTGTATCGCATTCCATTTACATAGTATTTTTATAGTGCAAGAAAAATACAACCGTGTGTCGCACTGATATGTATTATTATTTTAAAAAGAAACATACAGAGCCTTATTATCTACACAGCGAAACAAGTACACATTCGCTTGATCATATTTCTTTATAAACCGGTAAAGAGAATATATGTACATATGAAAGAGATATAAATCTTATTATACAATTATATACCTTCTATTGTAGACTTAAATCTTCAAATATTTTAGTTGTTGAAAATCAGAAAAATATATTTCTACATTGCGACTATTATCAAAATTACGGGTTCAATTCCATATTGAAAGTGACATGTATGCAAAAAATGAAATATAGTATTTTGTAAGAGTTGTATTTATCTTGTATAACTTCGTGTACGAAAGATAACATTTTACAATGTTATGAAATAAATTAGTACATAGTCGTAAGTAGAAAATTATGTTGATTCAATTAAAGAAAAAAGACGGTGTACTTCATCATTATTAGACTGCAAATCTTTATGCAAAATAAAAAATGTTTGCATTGATTGCCAGACACAGGAGCCATATAAAAATTTCATGATACTAATACACTGGTGGTCTTAAATCTTTTCAATACCTCCACTGTTTTAAATTGTACGTGCCCATTTTTGTCATAAATGCATAAAGTCTGCAGTCTAATCATTATAAATCGGTAGCATTTTGTACTTACATAAAGTATACACGTATTAGTAAATACATTTGTTATGTCGGTGAGTTCTTAATTGAAATGTATAGTTACTCTGATATAATTTCTATATCTCGTGTAATCGAGACCTGTTACAAGATTTACATAGCATGCACATTGTATTTGTAACGTCGGTAGAAACTTATTGAAAATTACAAAACATACTACTTATTTGTAATGACATAACTCTTTTTAATGGCAGCTTATAAAATAAACTATTTTATTGTATAAATAGAAGAATTTTATTACTATCACCTTTACATTACATATATACATATATGTACTAATAATGCTAAACATTGTTTTTTTTCTCTGGTAACTATGGAATATAAATAGATACGATTAAATAAGTAATACGGTATGCTTTGTAAATTAATCTTTGCTTCTAATAAACAAATTTGATTCTTCCAGTTATATATGTATAGTAGTAATAAATGTATAAACTAGAGGAAATCAGTTAAAAATACGAGTAAAGAACATGTCGTATGCGGAGCATGGACCCCGAATATTCTTAGCTGGTAGACCGAACACTGGAATACCTTTGACATATGGTGATTATGTTTTGCCACGAAAAAGGTTGGAGGGTCGATTAAAGTTGCATGATTCTTGTTCAGATATTAGAGCCTGGAGTCCAAATTCTTTGGAGACTTCGCGTTATTTTCGTGAACTTAATGAACACGATAGTTCAGTATGTATATTTAATCGCGAACGCAGACGTATCAAGATTGAATTTAAATAATATTATTTGTTCTAGCAGATAGGAAAAATAATACCAGTAAATGTAGTTGTCGATAATATAATTCGACTGAATTCACATACGCAAACTGAACTACAAATAGTTAAAAAGGAGCTGCAAAAATACAAAAGTTTAAAACTTACCCTTAAACAAGAAGAACAATTACAAAATTTAGTGAGCTGTTTTCTACGTATATTTGAATGTTTAATATAACTATTGGTAACCCAAACATTTCATATTTTTTTGTAGAAACGTAATCAAAAGTTCAAGGAATCAGTCCCCATAGTTCATTCAAATTCATGTTTATCAATTCATCTACCTACCGAAAGAAATTTTCAAAATGTTAATGATAAGTTTACTTTCGTCAATCAATCTACACAATTGCGCCCTTATTCTTTAACTGCGTTCAATACACAATCATCCAAAAGTAACCATGCCTTACTACCACAATTTAGACCTGATTCTAGAACACTCCTTACTGAAGGTATAGTAAATGATTATTCACAATTCATAAACTATTATTTGTAATTTCATTAATTCCATTTTAAAGTTAGATTTTTACTTTACAGATTATATTGAAAGGCCACCGCGATGGGTTGAATATATTGATATAGCTTTACAAGTATGAAAACTATATCATAATTTTATGCTGCAATTTTTTCATTAATAGACGTTATCCTAATACAGGTACAACAAGAAACGTACGATGTAGGAGTACAGTTTGATGGACAAGTTGACAAATATTTAAATAAAATTATAACTAAATCTGTATGAATATGCTTTTATACTATACTATTTAAATAATATATTTATGCAAATACTGTTGTGTAGGCAATGTCGCAAACATCATTTACATATAAGTCTAGTGAGGAGGATAATAATCTAACGGAGCCAGATAAAATCAATTTTCAAACAAATAATTACGAAGACGAAAGCTTAGAATGCGACACATCCTGTAGCGGAAGTTCTCAGGACATTGGAACATTGTCGAAATCTAATAGTGAATTAACGGAATCTGATAAAAGCATTATTATTCAGAAAGACTCTGAGATCATTGCTTTGAAGCATAAACTTCGTGTATGAATTATTATAATAATAGACGATTTCTGCATTTTATATATGAACATATATACTTTTTAAAGGCATGGGATCTTGAATTGGATGAAGTACAAGGGTTGAATAAAAAATTAGAGATTTCTTTACAAGAAAAGGAAGATTGTATAAATGGTCAAAAAGAAAATCTTGAAGCAAGTATATTATATCCCCTTTTGTAATAGCATTACAGGTAATCAATATCTAATGATTCTTAAACAGATATTTCGCAATAAATTGATTGGGGTAGAACGTGAATATAATTATGAAATAGAAGATTTGAAAACAAAGGTAATATATAAAAAATACAATATATATATATTATACTTTGTACACTACTCAATATTGTAATATATATATTTTTTATACATTATTTCTTTTAGCTACATAATTGTAGATACCTAATTAACCAGTTTAAACAAGATTTGAGTAAAAAATGTGAAAGTTGTCACTTGCATTTGAAGGAAATAGAGGAACTTAAATCATATGCTGAAGAAGCGTCAACATTAAGATTGGACCGAGAATTACTTTTAGTTAGTCTCTGCTTGTAATTAATCTATATTAACGTACAATCTATATATGCAAGAAATTTTATTTATTATTTTTACATTACAGCAAAAATTACAAAAAATGGAAGAACTATCTGAAAAAGTGGAGAAATATGATTTAGCTTTAAGTCGATTAAAAAAAGTTCAACATGAAAAAGATTGCATACTTGCAGACCAAGAGAAAGAAATCAAACAATTACTAGCATTGATAAGCAAGACTACTGTTACTTATGAGGAACAGGTATGATACATTATTATTCTGCCTTATTTATCAACACAGCAAAAGTACTTCATTATTTTATACCTATATAATTAGGAAAACACAAAACGCATGATAGAAAGTGTAGAAGCTGAAATTTGTGAGAAAAATATGAAAATTTCTCAGTATGAACAACAATTTGTTTCAATGAAACGAGAAACAAGCGAATTTGTCAATAATTTAAAGCATGCTTTAAATAACTTGGAAGAATTTAATGGCTTTTGTGAAGATGTTTATAATTGCGTGAACTGCAACTTAGATATTACTGCAGAAGCAAATCATTTATTGTACAATATAAATGTTATCATGACAAGATTTCAAAGTTATAAAATAGAACGTCAGAATCTATTGCAACAAATCGAAAATTTAAAACATTCTGCAGAAGATGATAAACAACAAATTTATTTCAATCAGAGTTTGAGAAATATGATTTCAGACATTTTAAAATGCGAATCGGAAGTAAATACAAGAAACACAGGTAAGATTATTAATTCAATCTTATTTGAATATATTTTAAAAAAATAGAATAATATATTTTATATATATATATATATATAAAATGTGTAATATGATGTAATATATAATATATGTATAATGATTATTAATAGATATTTGTTTTATATAGATAGAAAGGATAGTATAATTGTATTAAATGTAAGACAAAATAAATGTAATTGGAATGAAATAGAATGCGAGGACATATCCAACTCTGTTAATAGTGAACATTCATCTAATGGAATGGCTGATAATGTATTATCGATGACAAACTTAAAAATTTAACTTTTCTTTCAATCACTTGTCTTCTTTAGAAAATGTGTAATCGTATAATTGTCATTTTAGGAATACAATAATTACATCATCAAATTAAGTAAAAAGAATAGCATGAATGAAATTGATAAAGAAATACTTGAATATTTTTCACACTTTATACTCAAATTACGCTTTCTTACTAAAAAGTTACAAGTATACCTTGAAGTTGAACGGCCCTTGATGAGTAAACTAATATACAATTTTTATGAAATGCTTCAAAAGACCGAATCAGCTATTAATGATTCCCAAGGTATTATCCATTTTTATGTTTATAAATGTTTATTAATACTAAATATGTATACTTATAATAAAATACTAAATATCAATACTTAAGCTATCCCTTTTATCAGATTTAGCCTTGAAGAAACAACGAATTTCCGAATTAGATGTTTTACTTAATGAAAGGCAAACGAAATACGAAACTTATATGACGCAGTTACCCAACGATTTGTCCCAAATACAAATTAAAATTATCGAATTTATTAAGACAATCTTAAATCAATTGTTGAATGCAATATTACACGTGGAGAAAAATAATTTATCTAATAAGCGAATTGATGAAGCCTTTAAATCATATTTTAAATCCTACATTAGTAGTATGCGTGCAGCTATTCAAGGTACTTTCTAAAAATTTCTATTTTTCAAAACTACCGAGATAATGGTTGAAAATGCTATTGACAAGGTGCTGGTGACCAACGCACGCAAATACTCGAAAAAATAGAAAGACAGCAACAAGAACTGCAGAAGAAAAACGAAGAAATTGTTGAATTGAAGGAAGAAGTTGCACAGTATGCTAGAAGAGGTGAAGGAGATAGTATACATGCAGAAGAGAACAATGCACTTCTTAAAGAACAATTAGTAAACGTAGCAATCGATCTTTGTGCGCGAGATGAATTCATTCTACAGTTAGAAGAATGCAAAAAATCGCTTGAAATTGAACTATCTAAGTCTAACAAAGATTATAATACACTGAAATCGCAGAATAAGAATTATGAAAAAAAATTAGAATTAAAAACTACACAGCTAAAAGAATCTCAACTGCATTTGGATACAGCAACAAAAGAAAAACTTGAAATAAAAATGAAGTAATATATAACATTTATCCTCAATCGTTCTGTGCGAATATTAGCTCCACACACACACACACACAATTAATTAAGTACAATTTATTATTATAGGTTCCTGGAACTACAATCAGAAAACTCTAAATTGGAAAAGAAACTTATACTAGCAAACACAACGATTTCTACAAATGATGATACATTAGAACAATTATATAGTGATTTTAACAAAGAGATTTTTGAACAAAAGAACGAAATAGCAGAACAGTGTCGCGAAATTGAAAGTTTAAAAGATGAAAATATTCTGCTGAATAAAAAATTGAGAAACGCTGAAAATAAACTTTCCGAATTGAATCAAACAATTTTATCTTTAAACGAACAAAATGATAAGATTGATATGATATACTCATTGCAAGAAGATTTTACAAGATTGGACAAAAATGAGAAGAAATTAAAGACTGAATTGAATAATTTAAAGACGCAACTCGTAATTGAACAAAACAACACTAAAAAAGCTGATAATAGTTTGAGTGAATACGAGCGTAAAAATGAAAAATTGAAACAAAATGTAGAATATTGGAAAAATCAAAATTCTGACCTGTCACTCAAACGTTACACTGAAGCAGTTGAAGAAAAATTAAGAAGTAGATTATACACTTTGTCTACTAAAATACATGAAAAAATATTTAATTTCAGCAAACTATTTGATTTGGAAAAGCACGTATCGAATAAGCAACTTGAAGAAAACTTGAAAGATGAATACTTGGTTAATAAAATAATTTATAATGTAATATTTTTATCAATTTTATTTGTTACTAATATGCTCCTTTCTATTTATAGAAGTATCAAAATATAAATGAAAATTTGAAATCAAGTAGAAATCAGAAAAAAGAAATGAAGGAAAATGAGATAGAAGAAGTTCAGAATCAGCAACTTATTTGTAATAGTATGAATGTAGAGTGTGAAATACTAAAAGGTAATTATGCATTGTTTCAACAATTAAATCTTTTATATGACGACGGATTAAATGTACAATGTGGAATGAAACATCTAGAAATCAGAGATAAAGACTACCAAAGCGAATATCAAAAGCTCCTCGGACAGATAGAAATGAAAGATTCTGAAATAAGAGATCTTCGAGATGCTATAAGTCATTTAAAACAAGAAAACACCAATCTTTGTATTCACCTTGAAGTAGTTATTATTATATTAGTTTTTAATTCATTCTTCATTTCATTAAATACCACACTACATGATAAATTCATTTATACTGATTTAAAAATACTATATAGTCGCAAACAGAACAATACCAAGGTAAGATAACATTAATGAAAAAGAACTATGACAGCAGTTTAAATAAATATCGTATAATGCACGATAAATATGTTGATATCTTACAAAAACGATTTGAAGATGATATGAATAATGAAAGAGCATTTGATTCTCAAAATTGGTTACAAGTATGTTATATATTGTATATATATATAACTTATATTTTCTAACTTATATATATAACTTATATTTATACATAACTTATTTTCAATACAAATCATATTTCGTCTTTTAGTCATTGGATATGAAGGAATTAATGGAACTCTATGAACGCATAACTATTATTATGGACAACGACTCAAATTTTATTCAAATGAAAGCTAAACATCGACAATTTTGCGAGAATAACGTGCATAAAGAATTTTATGAACTTAACGAAACACAAAAACATAGAAATATATATGAAAAAGGTAATTCAACAATGTATTTAGATGATTATCATATTTATCTAGTTTCAACATATTAACTTATGAGTTTCAATTTAAAAGAAGTGCCAAATAAATTGGATTCAACAGTTTTAAGAGATGAAAATAATTCATACTTACGAAATCAATGGCAATTTATTTTTACAAGTCAAGCCCCAAAATATTCAGTACAGCAAACACAGGATTTCAAATTAAGTTTAGAAGAAGATTATGGGTAATATACTAGTATTACTTCATCTTATAAGTACTATTTAATTGCATTGTGACTTTATATTGTAGATGTGTTGATGATAGGAAGATTCCTGAATTAGAAAATAAATATGAACAAGAAAAACAAAGAGTCAAAGACAGTACTGTAAGTTTATTCTTCCTAAAAATCCTAATTGCATCTTAGTATATTTTATGTATAGCACATTATTATCTGGTCGTATACTTTTATCTGCAGTTTGATCAGCAAAGGTGGAATTTCATTAATCAGTGTAGTGTGTATCACAAAATGAGCAATAATTGACTGCCCAAAATCCATTCACGCGGACTGAATTTAAAAAATGAAATATTTGTTACTGAATACGTTAAGTTTTTTACGAAAATTGTCGCTTTGTACTTTTTATATTTGCAATACTACATTTGCTGCATTACGGTTTGTATAAGTTTTAATTTTTAAAAAGGAGTATTTTTTAAGATAACACTTTATAAATTTCTAATAAAACAGACAAAAACACGAATTTATGAATTGAAATTTAATTTATTTACAGTAAATAACTTGTCAGGACATTATTTTTATAAATAAATTTTTTCGAATTTCTAATTCTTAAAATATAATTACATTTTAACAGGCTATGTAGAAGTTATAATAAAAGAAATATTGGTTTGGCAAGAAAGTAATGGTAAAATAGAGCCCAATTTTTTTTATTCAAGCAATGAACTTTAATGAATAAGTTATTCTCCCTTTTGTTCGATGATCTTTTGCCAAAAAGAATAAACAAGAAAATATTTATATTCAATAAAGAAATATTTAAATTTATTTCACCTTTACTTTCTTGCCAACCCAATAGAAATAAAATTCAATTGTAACTTGTAGGAACAGTTATAGAATTTTAAAATTATAAAAGGGTTATACTTGCATGTAAGCTAAATTCATACATAGATTTACATCATGCAATAACCATTCCTTCTTTTAAAGTCAATACAAGTTCAGACTCAGAGGCAGTAAATAGTAAGCTTTCAAAGCTACGACAATTTGATACAAAATCAAAAGCACTATTATACGACAAGATCTCATTTTTCAATTCTTTCAAGTTTACTATACCATTTTTGTGAACTTTCAAATTTCTTTTTCTATATCTAACTGCTGTGATCATTTTATCCAAAGTATAATGTAGCCATAAAATATTTGTATAGGGTTCAAATTTTTGCCAATTATTTCTGAAATAATTCGTGTGTAAGTATTCAATATAATACTTTCTGTAAAAATTATAAATTTAACATGTATACTTACTTAATCTTATCCTTCATCAAACGATATATTTCAAACTGATATTCTCCCTGTGCTGTAAAAAGACTAGGGTCAGATGCAAGATCATTAAATACGCTACATCCTTGATATGTTACTCTTGAAAGTGTAAAATCTATGATAGACACCTATAACAAAAAACCTGATATTTGAATTCATTTCAAAATATTTTGCTTTTCAATGAAAAAATAATTTACGATATTAATGTACCTTTACACCCTTACTAACAAGTTGAATTTTTTTTTTCCCTAGATTGTAGTGTACATAAGGTTCAGTTGTTGGAGATATTAATATATTACCCCAATGTAAGTCTCTATGCTCAAATTCAACAGCTTTCTCTGCAACTGCCAAAGCTAATGCCGCCTACCGAAGTAGTAAATAAACGTGTAAATATAATTAAAGAATAAATTAATTAACATATTACCGACCGGTGATTATTGCATTATTTTGAAAAATCGATGGTACATAGCTAAACACTTTCTAATGGAACCTTCAATAGCAACAGCAAGTTTCATTGTGAACTAACAAGTCACCCTCAATAACGTCATGTAATAGTTTTTTTAAGATTGCAATGTAAAAGAAAATTTCTATGCTTCCTTTTGGTACAACACAATTATTAAAAATCCTATTAACAGGTTTCCAATAGGTAAAGTGTTAAGTCATAATTAAGAAATATTCGAACCTGTATGAATAAAGCATAAGCTTCGTCTGCTGAAGGAAACACAAATGCCTCCAAGTCTTGACCACCATGACCAAGTTCTAGAATAATATATAATTGATTCGGGTTAAACATAGATGGACAATCATTTTCAGAGTGTTTCTCTTCATCATAAATGGTCCAAAGATCCACTAGCTTTTTTGGATACTCTCCCTTAAGACATTTAATGTTTTTTACTTCTACAAAACCGTGCGTGTTATATTTTGTGTTAAATCGCAAATTGTGCAATTCCCTAAAAATGTATTAAATTAAATATGGATACTAACATTGATATTTATATTATATATGTACTTTATAATTACGTTGCAATAACAATTTCTGATAGTATCTCGTGAAACTTCTTTTGCGGCTCTCCATTGACGTATTCGTTGCCTTCGATGGGAATAATTTTTATAACAGATTTTTCATCACCGAGTTCATAAAGAAAAACTTCACCATATACACCTTCGCCAATTTTTCGACAGTGACTTAAGTACCTAGTAAATAAAAATTATATTGACAGGTGTTGAAATATTTTCACAACCTAAGTAAACGTGTATACTCACGAGTCTGAAAAATATGTTGAAAATGGTATAAAATCTCGTTGTAGGCATCTTTCAAGGATGACTTCTTTTGCTGGTGAGACCACATATTCGTCGATAATGTGACCATCAATATCATCATTTTCAATATTGCACACAGAAGATTTTCGAGGATCTATCAAAATATATTTGTGAATCTTACAGGAATATATTATTACACATTTCACCTTTAGTTAAACAAAGTAAGAAACTAACTTACTACTTAATAATGTAAATCTCTGACTTTTTACAGGAACAATACCATAAACTTCAAGAAATGAAGCATCTTCTATTGATTTTACAGTCTTATTAATTGGAACAACGCGTACTGATATTCTTCTGGTAAGACGCCCTAAGCTCGTAGAATCACAGGTTCTGCCTTTTGTATTAATCAATTCATGTTCAGATTTACTGATTGTTTCATGACTCGCTTGCAGATTTTTGTCACTTTCAGTTTTCCTTATACAACTGTGGAAGATGCCTGCACATTGAAAAAAGAACTTCAATAATCAATCTTGTAATCATAAATCTGGGTTATTTGTTCATACATTAATTATAGGGCCTACCCATTTATAAAATCTTTTCGCATTTTTATACTAAAATTGTATACTTGTCACAGAATATTTGCTTACAAAAAAATGTGTAAAAAAATGGGTAAAAAAAAATGTGTAAAAAAATATATAACAAGTACAGTATAAACATATATGTACTTTGAATATGAAAAATATTGAGATATTAACGTTACAGGTTAATAAACCACAAAATAGAATTTTGTTCTGTCAAATATAAAAAGGAATGATATTCAAATGTTTTTACACGTTATATCCCAGTTCTTTTTATTGTAAACACACTAATGCAAACTGTAAAAAATTTTTCATCAATTCAAATCTTGTCAATTATATTAAAGAATACTCGCACAATGTTGAAAATTATATTAAAGAATACTGGAAATGTAAATATTTTACAATTACCTTCTTTTTGCATATTTAAAATGTCAATAACACTTTGTCTCCATTGTTTACCTTTTCCGATTGATAATTTATCTAAATTAGATTCATTTTGAATGTTATTCAAAATAGATAATGATCTTGTCCATGACTTTCCTGGTTTCAAATATATAGGGTTCTCTATTTTTGCTGATATGTTAAGGATAGATGTTTCCTGTATATTTTCTAACGATTTTAATGTTTTTCTGGATAGATTTGTTCTTCTAGTATCTCTTACTCTTTTCTCTGATAGTCTAGTTCTCTTTGATCGAAAACTATTATTAACATCTTCTGAAATATTATCTAAGTCAAGCTCCCATTTACGATATTGTTTTCTTCTTCTCGTAATTCTAAAGGGATCTTGTAGCTGTAACGAAATTATACAAGGTTCAAGAGCATTACTACTTTTGTTATTAATTGCAACAGTGCTGTTTGCATTTAATTTGTTATCTATCATATCGCAATCTTTAGTTTCCTTGGATATACTTGTACAGTTTTGTACATATGATGTACTTGTACATAAGTTTTCAATATCTAATCCTTCAGTCTTTGATTCACACTCTTCACCATCAACTGAAATATTTGTGCTCTGCAGTTTACTTGGTAGTAATACATCACATGATTTTTCTTCTACTTCGCTATCATATACATTTGAAGCCAATGTTTCACATGACTTTGTAACATCAGAACACATTGTTTTGCTTAATTTTTTATAGTTTTTTATTAAATTATTTTTAGCTGTAATGTTACATAATGAATTTTTATAGTCTTCATTTGTATCATCAAATAAAGAACGTGATCCCTCTGGATCAACAGAAAAATTCAGATGTTTTCCCTGCGCTCTATTTGTTAATACATGTTCATCTATTAATAAAGGAGGCTCATTCCACAGATCTTTATCTTTCTTCTTACTTGTTGAAATACTTTTCTCTACATCACAGAATTTTTCAGATGCTTCTTGTGTCGTGCTAATACAGCTCAATTCAATTAAAGGAATACTCTTACCTCTTTGCAATCTTCCCAATTTATTTAAGCTACATTTACTACTATCCGATGTATCTATTCGATTAACGAACAACTTTGTCTTGTTTTCTTTTAACACATGTTCTTTTAATGTGTCAAATTGTTCGCACACATTTGTATTTATTTGCACATCTTTCGAAGAAACCAAGTTTGTATTGTTCACACTAACTGAACTGTTATCTGTATATCTTACAGGTTCATTGAATTTTTTAGAGTATGTAATAGGAATCGGTGATAAAGTAATTGTATGAGTAGAAGGTCTTATTGGTTTACCAATAGGTGTACTACTAACCACATTTCCAATAGAATGCAATGGCTTCACGAATAAAGATGCTTCAAGATGTTCTATTTTGACAAAACAATTTTTTAGAGCCACGTTATTACATTTTAAATTACCAATGTTTGCTTCAATAACTTCAACACTTTTTGATTGTTCTTTTGATATTTTTCCCTTGTTATTTCTTTTTTCTTGTTTCGTATTAGTATTCTGACCCAATACTTTTGTATCATTATTGCCATTACATTTTAACTCTAAGGACACTTGTACAGAATGAACATTCTTGTTTCTCTTTCCTCTGTATACTTTCTTTTTATAAATATTATGTTCTTTTACCTAGTCGTTTGAAAGATTTCCATTAATAATTTCTCTCAATTACAAACACATTCGCAACAGATATTACAGTTCCTTCATGATCAAATTCAATTACTATTGGGTCGGAATGAAAATTCCTAGCGTTTGTAAATTAAAATTGAAACCTAAAATTCAGATATTTATTCATAGATGTATTCAATAACATATTTTCCATTCTGTTTTATTACTTTTTGCCATTTTCGAGGCAACTTCTAATGTTATTGAATAAACATATGAATAAATATCTTAATTTTATCTTTGATTCTTAATTTGAAAATGCTACGAATTATCTTTCCAACCCAATATAGATACAGTCAATCATACTTACTCTAGTATTCTTAATTATTGACGTGTTCTTCTGCATATGTTTTTTGACAACTTTTACCTTAATCTTTCTCTGTGGTCTTTTCCTTAAATTATGCTTTATACTAACATTGCTTGTCTCAAGTCCAATTTCTTGGCTGCGAGGCCGAAATAAATAAATACTACTAACATTCTTTGCCTCCGTGTCATTATATAATAAACATTTATCATCAATTATCGAAGATACGTTACTACTTGAAACAGAACTGTTTCCTTTACTTCTTTTTGACGCTTTGGTAGTATCTGATTTAGATGATTGTTCCAAAGTTCTGTAAACAGAAAAAGTTAGAAGTTAAATGGATAAAAACCATGATATCAATAAAATAGATTACCTCGTATCTTTTAGAAGTCTGTCAAACGTTGTGTCAAAAGGATCACAAAACACGGAATTGTCATTATCCCTTAGCTCAATCACACTCAATTCTTTCGAAATATTTATTACGGGAATATGCAATTTTTTTAACGATACTGTAACTTCTTTACATTTTTCTTTACCATAGGTACGAATTGGTAATTTACGATCCATTTTAATAACTTCTTTCTTATAGTACTTTATAAATACATATGTACGACTTGTTTTGTTCTTTCTTTTCGAAGATAATATGAATATTCTATGTATCTACATAAAATCGTGTGAAAATACTTTAATACACTTATAACGTACACTATAAAAACAAAGTTAGCACAATAAAAATGTAAATTCAAATCTCTGTAAACATATCCGTTATAAGTAAACACGCGCTTCTTTTGAAATTAAAGATGGCGAACATCGCGGAATATCGTTCCGACATGTATTACGAGTGTGAATTACGCATTATCGAATTAGACTTAGACCATATA
>CM052198.1:4410324-4504514 GCA_028455805.1 Lasioglossum figueresi | reverse complement strand
TGCTTTTTCTCTCGTTTGGGTAAAGTTGCCGATGATGTGGGTCCTCACCAATTTCTATGACCATGAAATACCTTTTTCATTAAAAATAATGCTCGTTGAAATCGGACAGGAAATAGTATAATACATGGATCGATTTTCAATTACAAGTTTTAATTAATATCTCTTAAACTAAAGCCGATAGCAAAAAATGATTCCTATAAATGTTGTTCAGAATTATGGTCTTCACAACATATGCAAAGCTCATAGAAATCGGAGAGGATTAACATTATCGAGAAACTCTTGTTCGTTGCGACATCGCGGCGTGCCACCAACGCTTGGCTGCTGGCTCGTCGCGCTGAACGTGCCAATACGCGTCTAAGTTGCGCTGTCATTGGTCCGTGTTTTTCATTAATAACTCCTTAACGGAGCCTCGGATGACATTTTCGTAAAGGAAAATGTCGTTTGAAATGATCTCAGGAACCTCCCATTTCCCGATGTCGAGGGAATTTTGGGACACCCTGTATATTATAGAAGCAATACAAAAACAAGTGGAAACAAGTGCAAGCAAAATTCAAGTACTTAGAATCTGCAGAATGAAAAGGCGACTTTTAAATCTCGGATGTTTAATTCGCAAGTAATTGAAAGAGAATCGAAACAAGACACCCTGTACATTAAGAAATTTCGTAGAACGGCTTAATACATTTGTCTTAGCTGTCATTCGATCAGGAATTTCTGCTAAAATACCGTACTCGTTATCGTCTAATGACACGCGTAGGAGCAGAGTCACCGAAACGCTTTTTTGCAACCAATGTTCTTTCGCAGGCACTCGCTCCCATTGCTCCGAGTTTCCGAGAATACGAAACGGTGAGTAACTAAAGAGTGAATCATGAAACTCTATCATCATTTTCGCGTTTGAAATTCATCCTACAAAAAGATGTTCCACATTATATTGGCATAATTCAATTACCACAGCCTACATAACGCACTCGTGCAAAGATGAATTGAATGAACCATACCGTTATGACCTGGCCACTGTGTATATATCTCCTCATTCATAATGCTACAGGAGTGTGCCGGGTTACATAACAGGTTGTCTATTTATATGCAGACATTTATCCTCCACTTACTCAGCTCAAAATCTATTTGGTATTCCAAGCGGATATTCCAACAAACATTGTTTCTCTCTCGAAAGACGCATTTACCGATGTGCGATCGAATAACATTTCATGGGAGAGAAGAAAAAAATGTATGTGATCTGAGACTACCTCGACCGTTTTATATACACTTACTTTCTATCTTCCTCGTATCTACGATTCTCTCCATTACTGGCACCATTGAAATTGTGTTGCGGCCGGGACACGTTGTGATGGGAAACCGCGATCAAGTTATGCTGCGGTTCCTCATTCTTCCAATGCCTGAACTTGCAATTGGTCCTCTGACAACTGCCCTTGATGAAGTCTTTGCACATCGGGTACTCAGGCTTCTCATTGTTGTTTTTCAGTCTGGTTAAGATATGGGCAGGCAGCTCCCCGGTCGCTCTGAACCTTTTCTCCTCGCTCTCGGTGCAGTGGAGGAATTTGCATCCGGGCCAATTGCACATACCGTTTTGGAAGTCATGGCAGAACGTGTACTCGTCTACGGGGTCGTCTTCCGAGCGTTCATGCAGATATTTGCAACGCTTTCCCCGGTGGCAAACATTCCGCAGAAAGTCTCTGCACACACGGGTGGGCGACACATCGCCGCTCGCATTCGGTGCACCTGCTATATTGCTCGCTAGGCCGCCTCTCGCGCTATCCAACTTTTTTTTTCAGCTTCTTCATCGATGATACATTGCGGTCATACCACGCAAGTAATTTCTAGCCGACCGTTATTACCAGCACGTTACACGTGCACGCTGTAACTATAAAAGATATCATTGCAATGCTGTAATGTAAAATGAACGTAGGATCAATGCAGGACAATGATACATCAAATTTGGATGTTTGCGCTTCTGATTTCTACCTTTCTAATCGACCAGCAACTGAAAATGCGCCATTAATTATTAACGCTTTGCCTATCGGCGGTTATTTAGCAGCCTTTCAAAAATCAATGTTGTCAAGACTAACTAGTTAACTTCAAGACTAACGAAGTTATCTTCGTTTCGGAACGAATTCTTCGGTATCGTTTTTAATCGTTAATCGGGAAGTTATTACGCGCGACACGATCAAATGAAACTTTTTCAAGAACGAATATTAATGTTTTTTTGGGGAGGGGATATACACATCGCCATTTATTAGTCTGTTAATAGATCTCCGGATAGGTAAAGTGTTAATTAATTTGATCGTTGAATAGACGCAATGAATTAACATGGACCATATAGTGAAGCCGTACAATTGGAAAAGCGTTTCGATATACGAGAGCTATTCTCGTAATCACTATGTAAATATTTGCAACATGGGTGTCTGAAGTAGGTAATTACTTACTATTTATTATATAATCTTAATTTTTAAGTGATTAGTATTTTTTTCTATTTATGCAATACAAATTGAAATGATGCTTGAATATCAAAACTTTAGTTGTTGCAATTTATAAACATAGGGTCACAGTTTTGTTCGTTAATTACGTTAATGTTGTGTCTCGTCGCTTCAGACAAGAACAAAAAAAGGAATTGGTGCATCGGTGATAAACAATCGGTGATTTGACCAGGTGAATACAGTAAAAGGCGTTTCCGTTAAATTAATTTTTATTTTTTTATATAATGACTATTACATGGGTAGTAAGATTATATCAACAGTTGTTATGTACAGTATTATCCTTATTTGTATAAACCTTCTCGATCTTAATATAATTTCAATCCACCAAGAAAGTAACGCCTACAATTGGTAGGCTAATAACCTTTTTTGGAAAATTGATTATATTTTGTCGTTCTCACGTGTATGAATCAATATTTGTGACATTGGAACGAGGCAGAAATAGATCGAGTAATGGCACTGTAACTAAACTAATTAGATTGAGAAAAATACAGATAATTTCAATCGTATAAAAAGAATCAATAGAAAAGTATAACTAGAACTCGTTTTTTGATACAGACAGACATCTAGGCCATTCTTTTTTTTGAAACCATTTAACACACCGATTCCAACGAAAGTCATACTCGAAACATTCCCATTAAAACATTTCTTTGCTGTTTTGTATCTCAACATTTATTAGGTCGTTTGTACGGATATGCTTCTATTATCATGCTACCAATAAAGAGAGGAAACAGTGCAAAGTGCTTCGATAATTCCTACGATACAGTCATACATTGCTAATTCGTAAGCAGCAAGAATCATCGAAGTACCGGATGCATAACGAAACAGAAATTCGAGAAATGATTAATAAAATACATTGAACGTCGAATATTTGATCAACAAATTATTTTTATATATATATACACAAAACAATAATATAAAAAACAGTTGCGATTTAATATCGATGAATGCTAACATTTAAATAAATTGTTTAATTAAAGTTACAACTGATTCGCGCGTAAGACGATTATTGGTTGGAAAGAACAATAATTCGACTTGTTTGACCTTTCCAAGTTATTTCCTTGAGGAATGAGTAATAATAAACAGATACTAAAGAAATCAAACTACATACATGTATTTAATCTAACACAAATTCGTTCCAATTGTTAAAATAAATATCGAGTATTTCATTTCTTTTTTAATCTAGAACTCGTTAACGTTAGATAAAATAGTAAAAACAAATTTATTAAGGTAGTGAATATATTGAGAGATCTTTTTCTTTTACAAAATTCGATCATCGTATATAAACATTATTTGTAATTTATATAACAAACATCCAAGTCGCTGGACATGCAACATTGGAAATAATTGCAAAGAATAACGACGCAAAGTGTGCAGTGTAGTAAATGTAGATTAATACCATATTTTAAGAAGATATGATATTGAGATTGGCAGCATGTTGAACATTTTATGTGGTTTCCCCTATATTTCGGCTAAAATGGTAACATGTTAAAATGGTAACATGGCATATTTCTGCTTCACCTCTGTTATCTGTTAGAGAAGATTTCTGTAATTGGTGCTTCAACAATTGTATCGGAAAAATATATACAATTCTTAATATACTTTGTTCATATAAAAATGTTCGAATTTTTGTTGAAACTACACACCTCCGGTTTCATTTGTCTTGCTTACTTAAAAGCTTGTTAACAAACTATGTTTTAGATGTTTTTTACGTTTATCATAGTACTATCGATACAAAAGGAAATACAATGTTACTGGTGAAAATTATATGTACATATGATACCAGAGCAAATACGTTAACGGACACATGGAATATCTAGAGATGTTGAAAATAAACCACTGAATTTTTCTAAAATTTGTCCGATAGATGAGATACTATTGGACGGCTATAGCCGGTGTGTCCGTCAACACATTAAAACATTCTTTGTAGCAACACCCATACTAACATAATCGCGATGGGTGCTACATACTGTATCGGTACAGAATAGGTTGTGTTTAATAAATCACCGCATTGTGCTCTGAGAGCTGTATACTTCTTCAAAAGCTCAGCTTTCTCTTCAACGAAAGTATTGTATTTCTCTTTTAAAATTACCAATTCTTCATGCAGCTCTTGAATTCTTTGAGATTCATTCTTGGCACGATAGTATAGTTCCTTCAATCTTTCTATTACTTCTTCGGGAGATTCGTTGATTAACCAACCTTTGAGATTTTCTAACTCCATTTTAACTGCTTGTTGTGACTCTAAATTATCCTCTAGTTTCAAAGAATCCAAAGAACTAATTAAGGCTTGTAATATATAGTCTCTTGTATATAAATTTTGCTGTGTATCGCTTTTAGACATTGGTTTTAATGTTTTGACATAATCCCCTTCTAAATGTTCTCCGTCGCATTCTACATTCAATTCAGTGCAGTCAATGTCTCCTTCGTCCTTCTTCATATGTTGATTAACTTCTACCGGAGCAAACTCGTTAGAAGGTTTACTACTAATCATACTTTCAAAATCAATTTCTTGTTCTTCACTTTCCTTTGCCTTCAACATGACCTGAAGTTGATGAGAACCCTCGAATTGATTATTTTCTTCGGAAGCAAATCGAACTTCTGTTTTACAAGGTATGAACAATTCTTCTGCTACTACATAATTTTCTTCTCTTTTTAATTCTATAACAGACTTCTCGCTTGTATCGTCGCTGGTAATACTGCATGTGTCGTCCGTTGCATCCGAATTGGTATCAGATTCCGAGTTCATATCTGTATTGTCTATATTTACATTTCCATTAACCAATGTTTTTCGAGATGGTGGCGGTAAAATGTATTCCATCACATTGTCGTCGTTAGATAATGAATCGTCCAATTGTTCTTTCGTGAAAGAGATGTCAGAATTTTTTAGTTGATTCGTATCGATATCCTGTGAATTAATTTGATTATCCTGTTCATCTTTCAAAGCACATAAACTAGATT
This sequence comes from Lasioglossum figueresi, assembly GCA_028455805.1. Lineage (NCBI taxonomy): Eukaryota > Metazoa > Arthropoda > Insecta > Hymenoptera > Halictidae > Lasioglossum > Lasioglossum figueresi. Next base: position 4,499,067 of record CM052198.1, on the reverse strand, counting down.
CTGTGTCGTTCTCCATGTTATCCGCGTGTATAGAATTCAATTTATTAAGGATAATATTAATGGCTTCGATTGGATTTTCTTCATCCTTGGACTCCAAATTGTCGTCTGTAACCATTTTTGTATTCATATCTTGCAAAACCTGCATATAATTTCTCAGGGCAGTGATCTGTTTATAAATATTAACAGAATCTAATCTGGAATTACATAACCTTGCTTGTAAATTCTTCTCAATTCTAGATTGATCTTCGAGTCTTTTTAGAAGTTCCTGCTTCTCTTGTTCTACTTTTTGAACCATATCCTTCATTTTCTCTTCGGTCTCGTTTAATTTATTCGTAGTTTCCTGAAGTTTGGTTTGGGTGTCCGTGTATTTTCTACTAAGCACCTGAAGTTCAGTTTGAGTATGCTTTTCTACATTATGAAGACTTTGACACTCCTCCTCCGTTTCATCTAAACGTTCCTGTAACTGTGTTAACCTTTGAGATATTTCTAGTTTCTCTTGTAATATCTTCTGTAATTCTTCCTTTGCTGTATTTTGGTATTGTGCTTTCTCCTCCAGAAGCCTCACTAACTCGTTTCTAATTTCATCTTCTGTATAATTCTTAGAATAAACGCTCAGTTGGCTTTCGATGGTTTCCACCCAAGACAATAGTCGATCTTCCGCTATCAATGCTTGCCACGACTGTTTGGCTACTTTTCGAGTATTCGCCACAAGTTGTTGAAGATACACTAACTTAGATTGAAGCGCTTTCTCTCGTCTCGAGATTTCTTGCATTACTTGGTTCAATTTATACAAATCATCGAGGGAAACATTATTAATTGTCGATATAACCGACGTACTAACACTAGCCTCCTTCTCGTCAGGCAAATACAATTTCAATGTTGCAACTATACACCCATGCTTGAACTTCCTTGCATTTTCCGTCACATCCACTCCGAATTGCACTATATCACCCGAATGTACTTCCTTAGGCGTCGATTCCAAACCGGCCGCGCTGAGTCTCTGATTATTAACGAACGTACCATTACTGCTGCGTGTGTCTTGCAAGTAAAACTTCCCACCAGAATACCACAACACCGCATGATTTCTAGACAATACTTTACAGTCAAAGATTGCGTTATCAGGCGCAGCAGTGGCTCTTGCTACGGAACGTCCGATTTTAACAGGTTGCTCCAATGTCAGCGTACGCTCTTGAAAATGATGGGAATTCTCTCGGCAGATTAAGATACCTTTGGCTGTCATTTTATTGTTCTGCGTAGCGTTTATACTCTGACTGACAGGAAAATTGGCATTTTGTAACCATCCACCACTGGCTACAACCATAGCCGATGTGGGAGAACTATTACTACACAAAAACGAAGAGACAGTTTGAAACTCGAAAGTCACTCGTTTACCGTCATCGGATGTGTGCGATATCGTGTCAGTTTATCAAGGTGCTGTTTGTTGTATACACCCAATCGGAGAATTCGATAAAATTACCGTGTTTCGATAGTTAAAGGCGTAAGATACGTCGGGAATAGGCGTGACATACGAGTTCACATGTTTCTACGACAGAGAAAAAAATTCTGTTGCTACACCAACGGTCTTCTAATGTTCCTTTTACTACTTGTCATAAATCTGCTCGTAACAAATAATACAGTTAGACTGTATTTGCGAATTAATCAACTCGCGAACATGTGGCACGACTCGGTTCCAAAATCTGTTGGCTCTGGTTTATCCTCGGGATGCAATGAGAATGAATCTCGCGTTCGCTTTAAGAACAACGAAAAGATATGTTTCTCTGCGCAAGTAGCGGTAAGCGTACGCTTTCACACTTTCGTCCTTCGCACCAGTTCCCTTGCCCCTTGAAGACTTCAACTGTACTTTCGAAGAGGTTCATTCGAAAATCATAATACACTCGACACTATGATCAACAACATCCGAACACGATTAACCGAGCAACGTTGCGATCAAGACCAAAAATATTGTTCTCGAACTACTGCATTACTGTACCGAGACACAAGTGGTCCACGTTCCTGTAACTCAATGCTCTTCAGTTCCGCGTTTCGCTGTTTATCGACCGGCGGCAGTATAGTCATCTATATGAACACAACGGTGTAGCAAATTCAAACGTAGCTATGCTTGGGCGTGCTACATCATATCGAATACTGAGATATAAAAAGAAATAATCTATCGAAAACTGTCTCTTCAAATGTCAAGAATATTATTAAGAATAGCTTAAACGTAAGAACAATCATTTTTTCACGCGACGCAATGGTGCAAAAAGAAAGAAGTAAAATCGAAATTTTAGATCACAAACAAGAATATAGCATTTGTTAAAAATAAAAAAATAACGAAAGAGAAAAATGGAATATAAAATTTGATTCGTTTTATTCAATTCTATGGAGGTTATTTACATCTCTATAGAGAAATTTATCAAGAATGTTCACTAAAATATTTATACAACCGTTTTTATGAAATACGTTTTTAAATTTTTTTTTTTATTTCTTCTATAAAATTAAACGCACACGCTATAAAAACATTCGTTTCTTCGTAGATATTAATGGACATTGTTTATCGCGTCAGTGAGCTCAGATAATTTGCAAAAGCGTATAATAATGTTGATATAAAAAAAGCTATCTTTTAGAAGTTACCCTATACCGAAGACACAGAGTGAAAACAACTTTATATAACATGTATTTATTAAACTTTTAATATTATTAACAGTTAAATCTTGCTCAATGGAAGTAAATACGATTTATAGATAAAATTAACACTCGGCTATTTTCAGCACATAAATACAAGTGCAATAGGAATGGGCTTTCATGAACTGATATAACGTTAGAATAGACACACTATTGAATATTTAATCAGCGAATTGAAGCAGGTTCAGCACAACAGAGTTTAATTGTTTTATTGTCATGTATGTGAAGTTTTTCTGCAAGAAAACTTAAAGGCGGCATATCTCAATGAAATTTAACGATTGCTTATAATTTAACCAACTCTTGGTTGACTCGTATTTAATTACACAAATGTAATATTTATTACTAACATCGCGTAATACTAGAATAAGCTTACATCGATGTTATACTCCGTTATATTTTCAATTAGTTAATGTAAAACCTCAAAAAACCTTTCGAATACATATTATAAGAAGCGTTCTTATGTAAAAACATATGAAGGTCAATGTTTTTTGAGCGAGTTACTATACATAGCAACGTCGAGAATAACCTCAAAGTCTATAGTATCGTAAATTTCACTGTTCGAAACGTAGTTTGCATAAGTTATAATTTTAAAGAATAATAAAGAAAGATACGACTTTGTGAAGAGTGTAATTTGGTTTTATATTCTCTATAATTCCTTTTTTAAATTATGTTGCTCTTTACGTGTAAGTACAAAGCCACTCAGTTAATATATCTCTAATAAATGAATTAATTAGTATTTTGAATTGTACAGATACTTACATTTCGTGATTTTCGATAATAATTATCGCAACAACAATTTTAATAGAAGTGAACAAAATAGAAGTAAAATGTCAGATGACGATGACTACATGTCAGATAAATTTTTGCAAGGTACCGACAAATCTAGTTCGTCAAGTCTTTTATATAGACATGCAGACAAAAGAAAACTTGATCTAATAAAAAAGAAAATTGAAATCGAGGCAAAAATGAAAGAAAAACATTCGGTAAAATATATGGAACAAGAAAAAAGAGAAGCAGGTCTATCTTCTGCTATAGCTAGCAGCAACAAAGGTTTGTTTTCATATTTGTATACATGTTGTTTATCGCTTGCATAATTTTATATCTTTATATAATTTCAGGCTTTCAATTACTCATGAAGATGGGATATAAGCCTGGTCAAGGGATAGGCAAAACTGAATCAGGGATGACGGAACCCGTTGGTGTTGAAATCAAACAAGATAGGCATGGTTTAGGAAAAAGTATCACAAAAAAACGAAAAGAATGTAAAAGTAGTGAAAATAACAGTAAACTGGACAATAAATCTATGAAGGACTTTCGTGGCAGAATTGCCCAAAAAAGAACAGAACAATTGTCTAAAGCAGATCTTTATAAAAGTCAAAAGATTTGCGAACAATTGGATACACAACTAAATATAGAAGAGCCTGAGGAACCATGGTTTTGGTTGCCTCGAGAAACTGAAAAGAGCACTGATTCAGAAAGCGAAGAAGAAGAAGAAAAAGAAGAAGAAGAAGAAGAAGAATCTTACCAACTTAATGAGAAACTAGAAATTCTTACTAAATATTTACGGAAAAAGCATTTCTACTGTATTTGGTGTGGAGTAGCATTCGATAATGAAAATGATTTAACAAACAATTGTCCTGGAGATACAAGAAACGATCACTAAATAGAAATGGTGGTATCTTTAAAGGAAGGAGTATAAACAATAAAAAAAATACACTAAATATGTCTCTATATTTTTACCTGCATCGCTTATTGTAACAACCCTGTAAGAAACCATATATACGGTATAAAAGGCTAAGGATCTAAGTAACATTAGTCATGTTTCTTTGATACGATCACCCACTGTGCACCGAGACATAAAAAATCCATTAGATTCATGATGCAAAATACTGAAAAAGTAATGCCCCCAAGATGGAAAAAATCTAATGCTGTACAGTGTAAAAGCAGGGGAAAGTATCCTGCTTCTGTTATGCTATTATATCCTAGCAGGAGTTCAACCACCCCTAGTCATTGTATGTTGGAGGGAAAGCTACCTATAAAAGCATCTGTTTGATTTTCCGTGCTTTCATTTCAGTCAAGTTCTTTGACTACACCTGTATCCCATTGGAAAAAAAGTCTAGCACAAAAGCAAACATCAATTAAACAAAACAGTTAAGATGGTTAAATTCTCAATGGTTTTGTTATCGACTGTATTTGTATTCGCTAGTAGCACAATTTCTCAAATGATAGACGATGAAAGTTGTGAAACATTGCAGTCAGAAGTACATATTACAAAAGGTCTTTTTGTTTTGTTCAAATACATTTTATAGTATTTAACTTAAAAAATAAACGACTCCAAGAAATTTGTTCTTTTTTCCAGACGAATATGATGAAATAGGACGTTTAAAGAGAACATGCAGCGGCGATATACCTGTCACAAAATGTGAAGGGTTTTGTACTTCACAAGTGCAACCAAGTGTTGCAAGTACTACAGGTTTTTCAAAAGTAAGTATGGAGATGCAGTAAGCAAAAACTTACAATGTTATATATAAACGAAATAATCCTCTTTTTTGTTTCCTAATAGGAATGTTATTGTTGTCGGGAAAGTTACTTAAAGGAGAGGCTAATTACATTACACCACTGTTACGATGCAGACGGCATAAAACTATTAAATGAAGAAGATAGAATAATGGAAATCAAAATACGGGAGCCAGCAGATTGTAAATGCACAAAATGCGGCGACATATCTCGATAAATATAATGAAAATGTAAATAAATAATATTGTGAATTATACCTTGAAATTATGTAATAAGAATTATATTCTCCAAAATAAAAAGGAAAATTACGAAATAAACTTGTAATAAATAATTTCCCTTTTCCTTCAGATTTATGTTCTACTCGTGAATAAAACTAACTTCAAATCTGACAACTTCATCGAGCGTTTTAAAAGTTTTTAATGTTAGAATTGAGTACATTCTTTGTATTAAAAATAGGTAGACATTATTTAAATATTTAATTAAGAAACCTAAACTAAATAAATGAGTTAGAAATTTTAAAATAGATAAGTTGTTTAAAATTTAAAATAGGATTTCAACATATTTTATAAATCTAATGTATTGAAAATTTTACTACATTCTCGAAGATTGTATATTTCTATCTTAATGACGTTTTACATTTAATTGTCCGATGATTGATATAAACGAGTAAACAAAGTTATTAAAGAATGAGTGGCTTTATTACCTTAGCTATTAAAGATTAAAATATGTGTACCGTCATATATTTCAAGAAGTTAACAAACATATAATATGATAATTATAATAATTCTATATAAAATAAATTTAATATTATCTTCACCGATAAAGGATTGATGCAACACTGATTTTGCTGACAGAAAAACTTAAACATTGGGAATGTAAATTCATCGTGTATTACAATTGCTAACATGATATACATATATTCTGAATTATTCTTATTGCTTAAAGCATTGAAACATCTCAACATTCTGACTTATTACTTTAATTCTATTTATCAATTTGCGTTTTTATATTCTCATTAAAAACGTACTATTTCTCTAAGCAGTAATCAATAATTTTAATAATTATAATAGCCAATATCTTTTTTATAAATTATGTTACTAACATTTTTCTTTTCGAATGTAAACATATTGAGAAACATAATAAGTTAAGTTTTAACGCATTGCTACTTTTTTTTAAACTTTTTAACTTGTTACTAATATTTCAAGATATCTAAACCATTAAAATAAACTTTTATTAATGTATTTCATGAGAGATACAATAATTGTGTTTAGAACAACTTACTTCTCATATGCGTGTTGATCAAAATAAAACATTAGAACTATTTACATTTACATTGATCAGAACAGTTAGTTTGAATGATTATTTACTTGCAATTTAAGGAAAAAGTAGTCTTAGGAAAACAAGTGTTATATACTTTTATATATGTATTTTCTTCCCTACTGCAGTAACATAAGCATGTGAAGGGAAGGGAGAAAACGTGGCCACCTACAGGGTATAAAAGGGTATAACAAGAAGTCTACAAGCTCAGTAAAGTACTAGATTCAGAAGGAAATGTATCGTGCTAAAACTATGTTCCTGAATCACACTGGTAAATGAACAGTTACACTGTCAAGACTCCTATAAAGCGAACAATATTGCATTTAAGTTCAAATCACACGTGTGTAGATTATATATTATACATTGTTTGGTTTGCGTGTTGTCCTTGCAAGATACTCCATCTGAATTATGATTTGTATTTGATTAAATAGGATAATATTGGGTTGGAACGAAAGTTTGTAGCGTTTGTAAATTAAAATTGAAAGCTAAAATTCAGATATTTATTCATAAATGTATTCAATAACATATTTTCCATTCTGTTCTATTACTTTTTGTCATTTTCAAGGTACCTTCTCGTATTATAAACATATGAATAAATACCTTAATTTTATCTTCGATTCTCAATTTGAAAACGCTATGAACTTTCTTTCCAATCCAATAGAAGTAAAATGATCATTAAAAAGTTTGAAATTATTAGGACTCCCTTGACGTATTTATACGAATACACACAAAATATAAGTCAGCTGAATCTTATGCAAATAAACTTAATTTGTTTTCGTTTTTATTACTTACGGATGCAGTGGCAGTAGGTTTCTTAATATGCCTTCTTTTCGGAACTACAAAGGCAATTGTCGATGAATGTCAGGCCACACCAGTCATTCACTTTTTACAATATCCAGGATGTGTACCAAAACCAATTCCCAGCTATGCATGCAAAGGACGCTGTAGCAGCTATCTGCAGGTAAAACGTAATAAGAAACAATGTTTAGGAGAACATTTCTATTCTTTTCCATAATTTACTTAACCACTGATCTAAAATGAATTTATAAGCCTATATTAACACTTTACCTACCTATTAATACGATTTTCAATAATTGTGCTGTACCAAAAGAAAGCATGCAATCTTAAATGAAACTATTAGATGCCGTTATTAAGAGTGATTTGTTAGTTCACAATGAAAATTGCTGATGCTATTGAAGGTTTCAGTAATAGGTGTTTAGCCATGTACCATAGATTTTTCAAAATTATGCAATAATCACCGGTCGGTAATGTGTTAAAGTAGTATCGCATATTTGTTAAATAAATACTGCTTTATAAACAGTGATATAAAATTGATTCGTTGAAATTTGTATAGTGTTTCGTAAGTATTTGTTATTTACATTGTTTATTATTAGACTGCGGATTTTATGCATTTATGACAAAAATAGGTAGTTGCGATTTAAAAGAGTGGACAAATTTAAAAAATTCAAGAACATCAATGTATTAGTTGCAGTTCAAACATTATTAAAGAATGAAAAAAATGATTGCTTGGTCCTTATTTGTTGCAGTTGATGCAAACAATTTTTATTTTGCATAAAATTCCGCAGTCTATTTATTATGGTTAAAAGTGTGATCTTGAGAAATAGTTTTTCCATTCGTAGCTATTAAATACTATCATAACTTTGAATAACCGTATATTAATATATCTGAAATAAATCTTGAAAAATTATCAGGCATAAAAATCGATTTGGTTATACCTGTTTCTACAGGTGTCCGGATCAAAAATTTGGCAAATGGAGAGGAGCTGCATGTGTTGTCAAGAAAGCGGCGAAAGGGAGGCTAGTGTATCCCTATTTTGTCCAAGGGCTAAACCAGGCGAAAAAAAGTTCCGAAAGGTTAATATATTGTCTCAACTGAATCACAGAATCTTGAAGATTTAGAGTAAATGTGAAAATTGAATAACACGTTGTCAGGTTAATCACTTGCACAATAAAATCAGGAGCAAAGCTTCTGACACCACGAGTTTTCCACAGCCATATTGTTTTCGTCTAACCGACCAGTAGGAAGCGAATAAAAAATTAATATTGCGCGCGATTCGAAGTAGATTATCTTACGCAGTTCATTTGTAGAATACATTGATTAAATTGTTCATTTTATCTCTGCTATATCGAAGAATTGAGAAAGTGGAAAATAAAATATACTTGTATTTCTTTTTTTTTTGTGGAATTTGAAATCGTAAAAAGTGTGAAAAATGTTTTTTGTGAATGTTTTCACAGGTAATTACCAAAGCACCTCTGGAGTGTATGTGCAGACCATGTACTAGCATAGAGGAATACGCAATTGTTCCTCAAGAAATTGCTGGATTTGCTGATGAGGGTCCATTCACAACATCTGCGCATTTTAGGAGATCGTCAGACTTGCAATAACCAATTTCTCGAATTTTATGCTGAGGATAAAATGAAAAAAATTGCAGATATTTATTTGCTTGATATATAATATATTATAGACATTAGAGCTATTGTAAACATTTGAATATTATAATTGTATAGAGAAACTGAAAATATAAAAAATATTTAACGAAAATTAGGACAACAGTGAATATTATATTAATCACAAGCAATTATTAACCCTTCTTTATGTATATACATATATGCATGAAAATTGTAGTTAAAGAAACGTTTATTGTTCATCGATAAAAAAAATTAACGGTTATTTTGAAAAAATGTGGAAAAAGTTTACTAATATTTTGGTGGATGTACATCAGAAGCCTTATTAGTTTGTTATAAATAATTTCAGTTATATTACATACATATAAAATAACTACATTGTAATAAATATACAATATAGGATATTACGCATATCTAGTGTTTTGAAAATGCGTATTCATGTTATACAATACGATTATAATTATTGCATCTTAACGGTATGTTGCAGCTCATTACATCCTGTCAAGTATACATTATCTACAATCTTCGAATTTCAAGTGCATCAGATAGTAATGTTGCTTTTATTTCTTTTAATTAACTTCATTCAAAATGGTATGCTTATAATTCGTTCGTTAATTATAGATGTAATTTTTACGGTTATGAAGACAATATACGAAAGGTGTTACAAAAAAATATACAGATTACTTAGTTCAGTGAATACTTCATCTTCGGCGTTGCGATCGATGCATCTAGACAGGCTTATATTCGAGAAAATAATCAACAACAGTTTGACATGGAGTTCTTTTTTATTTTTTTTTGTTGTATAGATATGATTTATCATAGAAGTTTACGTGTATCTGTGTATCGTGTTCTGGAGTCTTTTTTTAGTGATATTTTATTTATAGTATGTATATGTATATTAAGGTAAACGTAAGTACACGCAGATATATGTATAAACAGTTTAATATACGTGCGTGTCCATACGTAAATTGTCGGCACGTTAACACCGCATGCACGTGCAACAATTTCGCGACAGCGCGGCCATTGCCTTTTATTTCTGCGATCTGTCCAATTTCCACTTACAATATTTATTTAGTAAATATTTACAGTGTTAATCTCTTTTACTTGCAAATCGTTTATCCACATGTTTCCAACAATATTTATTTTTTTTTTTTCGTTCATTTTAATCATATGTATAAATTATTATTTTATTTATTTACTGCTTTTCGAGCATGTCTCGCCTTCCATCTCGTCGAATGATACATTCCACAATGTGATAGTAGAATGCAATCCTTCAAGGAGACGAATCTGAAAGATGTATTTTTCGCATACTTTTTTTCATCATGTTTATGTTTTATTTTTACAGTGTGAAAAAATCAGAAGCAATATACTTTTTTCTTTTTCTTCAGTCTCCCTTTACGTTTTTTCATGTCTTATTCTTCGTTTTGTTTGAAAAAAATATGCAGATTTTTTATTCTCCGTATTTCAGTGGTAGAATTGATTGTAGTTAAGAAAATAAATCGTTCAATGGGTATGATTTTCTATTGTTTTGAAAATTATTTCATGATCTCGTCGAAAATATACTATGCATTTGGAATGCAATATACGAATACGGGACATAAAATAAAGAGACTTTTGAGAATAAGCTACAAAAGAAATTGCTATTATGAAGGAAGTATATCAAACTATAACTTTATGAGAAAAAGAAGTATGGTTTTTTCTATAAATAATTAAGGGGCAACATGTACACATATGCAAATGGGTATGCATATGCACGTAACAGACATCGAATATAATATTCAGAAACTTTGTATCCCTTCAGTAACGTGCAGTTCATAAAAATTATGAAGAGCAAAAACCTTGGCTATTAAGTCTAGTATTCATGAAGGACTAAATGAAAAGTACCTACATTTAAAAGTAGCCGAGTGTATTCCATATTTTCTCGGTACCAATCAATAATTACAGTTTGTTAAATAAGGAGAGTATATTTAATAACATGAGAAACATTAGACAAAACAATGTAAAATTGTTTCCTAGAATTAAATAAAAATAATCTTTCGTTATATAACTGCACTCGAGTTTACCTATTTCCTTTTCGTATATGTATAATAGTATATCCAAAGGAAATTTGTATTTTTCACACTGTACTTTAAATTAGTATAACAATTTTATACAATTTGCTACGGCACCTGCCACCTGAATTACATGCAGACATTCCATCCCACGCACTATAATCTGTTCTCTCAATGATTATAAATAACTAGTGTTAAAAAATAGTAGCGCCTTAATATGCACACCATTTGTATCCTTCCGTTTCCTAGTCTCAACATAATCTACACTACGAATCCTATGTTTCGTAATGTTATGTTACACTTTTCACTCTCATTCTTTCTTTTCTTAGTTTACGAACGTGTTTTTTTACCTTTTCTTACAGAGTAGAATACATTGTAAGTTCGCAAAGATATAAATTAGTAATTCTGTTTATAATCGTTAGAATAATAGGAAGAACCGTCGCCCTTTTATCAGACTTGGTTATCAATAGTTTCCTTCTGCTTACTTTTTCAAATTTAATTTACTTAAAATTGACCTACTTATACACACCTGCGATCTGCAATTCGTTTTATCTAAGCCATACAGCAAACATGCTTCAGTCGCTTCACGGATATCGCTAGGTGGAAATATTCAAAGCGTTCTTGATCTTCCAATATTCAAGCGTAAAAGAAAAATCAGAAGATTCAGTTTCATTCGGGCGATATTCACAAGCTGCAGTGACGCGTCTCTCGCAAGACGTATAAGAAATACGATAACGTTCTCAAGTTGTTTTTTTTTGCTTTATTTAAACTTTAAACCATTTCAATGAATTATATATAATAATTATCTTGCATTTACTTTTGTATCATAATTAATAATTAATCTTTATGTATAGCGGTCTCAGCCATTGTGTGTCCGTTTTTTTCTTTTTAATATGACATTCTCCTTTTTATTATCTTTCACTTCTTGTTCTTCGAAGTTCTAGACTATATTACATACACCCACGCACTACTATCACTCCATTGTTTTTCTTCAATATATACCACGGTTTTCTTTTTAAAAAACTGCAATTTCATCTCACTTCGCGTATTATTTCAACGGGGGAACGTATATTTAAGTCTTTTTAACAGACGATAATACGCCCGATCACTGTATCGTCAACAACGATCTTGGTTCACGCCGGTTGATAAATCTTCTACACTGGAAGCATCGTCAGCTTCTTGTAAGCCAGTGAAAAATGACGTTAACGCCATCGTCGCAACACCATGCCACTCGCGCTGGGCTGGCTCAGGACTCTTTTTCCACGTCAGGAACGCGTCGCTCGAAATTATATTGTAGTCAGACAAACTTGTCATAATATTAAAGAGAATACCTAGAAATTACGAAAAAGTTTGAATACAATTTATCCAATTATAATAGTTCATATATTTGTTTCTTTAGTATACTTTCACAGTTTCGTAACTTACCGGATGGATATTGTAGTTTGTGCAAATGGAATTGAATTGCATAAAGACATTGCAATTCTAAGGATTCATTTGCATCAACGAATCGACGAATTAATTGTTGCAAATTAATAAACAGTTCTGTTTTCAAAATCCATTTGTTATTGCCTGGTTCTGAAAATCGAATAAAGAAAACTTTAACAACTGAGGTACTCAAGAAAAGAAAGCAGTGACACGTAATACAACAATAGACACGTACCCATAGATGTTTCTAAAAAGGCAGTCGTTAATACTCGAATAAATTCAGGCTCCTTGACTCGATTATCTACATTTACCTATGGACAATAAATAAACAAGTTGAGCACACGTTATTCATGAAAAAAATGTAAATAATTGTATCAAATTATACTTACAATTATCCAATCACAAATTTCATCAAAACTACTTTCTTTCATGAGTCTTCTAAGTTCAATGTGAATTTGTTGTAACGTGGGCTGGTTACTACTCGAGCCTTTGGCACTATTATAATCACCAGTGCAGAAATCCAAGTTCTGAGGAGTATGACAATGAATCAATTTTTGTTCGCTCGTTTTCTCGAATGGTGCAGTTTTAATAAATAATATTATCTTACATAGTCTTTAATAATTTGATCAACTTCTTCAAGCTTCGTATCTAGTATATTGTTCATCTGAAGTTCACTTTGGTCCCATTTATCTGCGACCCATTTGGATCCTTTATCTCGGCATAGTTTGGATAACACTTCTCCAAGAAATTTGCCTACATATCCTCGACTTCTTAAATTATCAAATAGAGGTCTTAGTTCTTGCAGGGGTAGTAAATCGTCTTTTATCGGATCCGCTATGAAACAAAAATATTAAATATTAACAAAAAATTTCAAATTATACTACAAAAGCAAATTTGAATGTCTAATTTCAGGCCTGTTGAGCAAAAAAACCCGCATGGAAATACCCTATGGTAAAAAATGTTCATCATGTCGTGTGATAAATTTTTTTAAAATACGTAATTTAGGTAATATTTCACTTATATTTACTTACATAATATCTCTGCCAAATATAACCACACCTTCGGTATATCCAGCATTAATTCCTCGATCAACTCCAATAATTCTATGAACCTAAAAATTAATTACATTTTAATATCTCTGGGGAAAAAGCAGTTCTCAAATTATTTGCAACATGATTTTCTTCAGTATCCTTTTGGCTTAATATGTAATATTCAGCACAACTTCCTCTGCATAAGAGTGTCATCATATGTTTTTTTAACAGTATTTGCGTAAAAGAGTATTTTATAAAATAATGTTACTGAAGGAACGGTTACAAGAAACATTAAACAAGATTAAATGAAAATTTAGGCAAATCGTTAGAAATAGTAAGCATATAATGTGTTAATTATATTAGAGAAAAAAAGGAAACATTAGAAAAGTCACTTTTCAACAAGCACAACTTACCCATTTCTAAGGTGTTGCAAAGGCAAAATTTTGTGTGAAATTAAATACGATATCAGATAGGACACGCGTTCTCTGTCGACCGGCGACTTTTCCAGGACGAAGTTGATCAATTCACGTACGAATTTAGATAACGTATTATCGAATTTCTGTTGAATAGCTAACCCAACGGTCTGTAAGATAAAAATACAAAATTAATTAAACACATAATTAATGAATAGACTGCGGATTTTATGCATTTCTGGAAAAAGTAGTTGTAGATGCAATCGAGACAACCGAGAGATAAAACAATTTAAGGGTGTTTATACATTATTTTGAACCTTATGAAATTTTTAAATAAAAAAAGAAACTTGTATTTGGTTTCTGTGCCTTACAATTGACAAAGAAAATGTTAATTTTGCATAAAGATCCGCAGTCTATTAATCTGTAAACTCCGCGAATTCTGCGAAGAAATATGTCCTCTCGTTGGTCATGCAAACAATGATTCATATAAATGTAGCATTCAAGCTGATTTATAGCATTGTTTCGAAAGACCAAAAAGAAGGTATTGCGTAATGTAGCACACCAATGACTCAAGCATCACCTAGGAGATAGCAGAGATGGATCTAAGGAGTGTGCTAATATTTTTTAATATGTTTAACAATAAAATAAATTTATAAACTATGTAACTGTTCACAGATCAAAATGAATTGATCAATACTGTATTACGTTAATTTAAAAGACGTGAATGTTTGTAAAAAAAAATGAAGGAAACTTAACAGAGACTTACTTCCGTAACAGGATTCTTAAGATAAGCCGTCATCATTTCGTTAAAAGCTTTCATGAATTCTTCTTCTGATAGTGTAGGTTTGTGACTACTAGAGGTAGATTGCGAGGATTTAACCGATGGTGGCATAGAAACGCTTTGACTTTGTGAACTATCTAACAACGAACTGTCTCTACTTGACGATGAACTGCTTAACTGATGACTACCATTTCGTGAACTCCTACCATCTGTAACATTAAAATAACATAACCTTTTTATTTTTAAATTATACAAACGTCCTGACTGGAGAATAATTTAGTGCACGAAAGCATCAGAATCCTTTTGGCAAACAACATCAAGCTATACTTTTCAAAAATGAAAAATTTCTCATCATTGTATTATAAACTTTATGAGATTAGAATTCAGTATACTATTATTTGGATTATACGCACCATAGGAAGATTTGTAGTCACGTCCATACTCTCTAGGACCAGTAGATCTCGATCTGAAATCGACCAAGACGAAGTTTCAATTAAAAATGTCAATTACTTTGAACGTACAGACGTTGATTGTTTGAAATATCAGATGCATATGTATGATCATGTAAGATATATAAGAAGATGTCAGAAACTCTAGCCTAGCAACATAATTTCATCACGTTCGTTCTACTGAACAAATAGTAATAAAAACTAAAATAGATATTTAAAAAAAGAATATTTACCCAGAGAGTTGCGGAGACATCATTCGTTTTTCTTGATCGAAAGTAGGCATGTTTTGTAAGCATGCGAATTTGTTTGTATTTATTGCCTTTAAACCACAATTTGTAGGCGTTTTCCACATATACATATTTCTGCTACCCAGCAGCATGTCATCCATTGGGGGCTAAAAAATCAATTAATAATTATTGTAGTATTTAATTTCCAGAATAGTTGGATATAATCAGAATAATAAAATTTTAATAATTCACTTACAGGTTTATTTTTTAGTTTCGCAGTTTCAACAGTGTATGGTTGTCTTGTCCTCACAACTGGTTGACTCCAGCCAGCATCATCAGTTTGACCAACACCACCTGCGTTAACCAGATCGTTATTAATCGAGTATAAAATAATTTGTAGAAAAATATAAATGCAAGCTTAAGTAAATATATCAGAATGTACTGCAATCACTACACTTTCAGAAACTCTAGTCTGACAAAAATGTACAAGAATCATCATGAAAAATCGTATTCAAAATACAACATACAAGGAAATATAAAATGACAAAGGTCGATAATACTCACGACTTCTTTTTCTATCACCAGTGCGTTCATCTTTTCGGGGTGTATTCAAAGGAGTATTGCTCAATTGGCTATCTAGTCTTTCGTTCTCGGCTTCCTTTTGAATTTGATCTATCGTTTTAGGAGTGCTATCGACTCTTCTTGGAACCCATTTATTTGCTCTTAAGTCTATGACATCTTGCAGCATAAAACGAATTCTAGAACTAATTTTTCCGTTTCCTCGCCGTGAAACAATGTCTTGCATTCTATTGAAATAATCTTGCATTTCCTAATAAAAAAAAAGAGAAGATTATGAAAACTAATTTTCTTTGGAAATTATGACTAAATAATTCCTTCGCTTAGATACTGAATTAATGATTGCGGATCTTTATGCATTTATAGCAAAATTGAGTACATGAAATTCAAAATTGTTGAAAATTTTTAAAAATTGTAGATGTCAATATATATATATGATTTCTCCTCTATTAAAATCATTAATGGAAGAAATAACTGAATTTAGTTTCTATTTCTTGCAATCGATGCAGATCATTTTTATTTTGCATAAAGATCCGCAGTCTAATGATTATATTAGAATGTAGCGTAGAACACATTATGAAAGATAAGCTTACATCTAGTCGTCCTTTTGATTCTAGATCCTTTCCGATTGTTGTTAACAATTTGCATAAACACTCAAGACTGTCTTCATCACCTTGATCAAGCAACTGCTGTATACAGGCACGCATGATTTTAGTGGTTAGCATTCTTTGTTTGTACAATTCTCCAATAAACCTATAAATAAAAGGACGAACGTAATACATTGAATTACATTTTCGTATTTTCCAAAACAAGTAAATGCTTTGTATAAAATATGAATTAATTACCGTATATTTCCCACTGATTTTATACGTATCCGCCGTTCCTCTTCTTCGAAAGCTAACAATAACTCTTTCTTTTTCTCCTATTATTAAATAAAATTATTAAAATGTAAAAAGTGTTGATTGAATTTGTAGTAGCTTCACTTTATCATGTAAAGAAAACTCACGGGGTCTGGACATTCTTCGATTTGCTTGAACTTCGCCTTCCTTGCCTCTTCATTAAACGAATGCTTTTCGTATTCCTTTTGGCAACGAGTGATAATGAGTTTTTTGAAACTAAACGAACACTCCTGATTCGGTACTATGTCGGTACTTCCAGAGACCTCCATCACACTAAGTTCTTTACACATCAATGCATATGCGACAGAGAAGTTCGGTTCATCGACAGCCTATAAAACATATGTTTGTGCACGGGATTAATTATACAAGAATGAACTGAACATACCACTCTTAATAAGCATCTTAAGTTTACTTCAGTTTACCTTTTCAAATACTAAGTTAATAACACCTTGCAAACGTTCCGGTGTATCAATATTCAATGCACGCACTTGATCGACTAAAGTATTGAATTTTTGTGGAGTAAGTTTATTCAATACACTCCTAACTCTCTTGTAAAGAGCTTCTGTTTTTGCTTCGTCTTCGGTGAAAGCAAGTGCCTTTAATCTTGTCGGTTTCCATGCATTTTCTGTTTCTCTTAATTTCACATCTTCTTTCAAAGACAACGACATTTGAATAACAGGTTGTTTCGGTGGTTTTGATGATTTTCCTGAATGGCTCTTGCGATTCGTTGCTAACTAAATAAAGACAAGCACATTTCATTAAGATGTAAACATTCACAACGACCTAGTACAAAGTAGAAAAGATGTATCAGAAGAAATAAATTTCTGTCAAAGTACTTCAGTCCACTACTTTCATTTATAATAAACATCATTTAGTAAAACTCGGAGATAAGATTAGCTTGCATTCCGGAACTTGAATAACTTACCATTCGTGTATTTATTTGTGGTTTTATGAATACAGGAAATAGAGAATCGTGTCTGGTAGGATTTGAGTTAAATGCTCGAATATCTCCAGCAGACCGTGACTATAGAAAACAAAATTATAATTTAACAATATCGTAGAAATATAGTACATATGCGCAAGTAATACAGGAATATGAATTGTTACCTTCGCTCCATCTTTCAGTACAACGTCTAGATCTGGCAAATTCGCAGGTCTAATCTTGCTGTTTGGATCATTTTGCAATGTAATTAAAAACTCTCGATCGTAGACCTTTTTGCCGCTTTTATTTAGGGGACTCCATTGGCCATCCTTGTATTTATATTTGAGGGTTACCTGATTCGGAACAGGTGTCTCCGTCTGGGCGGGTGGCTCACTTTCAATTGGTTTCTCTATTACCGGAGGCCCTGCTAGTTTCTCTTCGCTGGGCGTCCGGATCGCCGAAACCTTTGAGTTTTCTTCATTCTTTTGTGCTACTATTGCTTCTACGTCAGACTCTTCTTTCATTTTAGCATGATCAACAACGTCGTTAGGAACTGGTTTTGCTTGCATATTACAGACACTCGATTCATTACTATCTTCGAGCTTCGGCGAGGGTTCCTTTACAGTTTCCTCGTTACTTGGCAGTTTTTCTATGACAGACGATTGCACAGGTCCGCTGCTCTCTTTCAAAATTTCCGTTGTCAGCGGTGTCACGTGTTTCTCTGTTTTCGCAGGAATGGAAGCTAGTTCCTTCTCCTTTTTTGATTCATAGTTGTCTTTCTCCTTGACATCTTTCGTTAGCTCTCGGCTCACTTCCTTGTTACTGTCCTTCGCCGTTAAAGACTCTTTGCTTTCTTGTTTCGTGTCGGCCTTTGTCGGCGGTACAGTGTTCACGAAAGCGTCCATATCTGTGCCTTCTTTCTCCGCTCCTTTACGATTAAGTTCACGAGGTTTGAGCTTTTTATTACTCTTTTGCTTCTGCATAGCTTTGCCTGTAAAACAAAAAAATGTATACGTTAATTACTTACGACTCTCAAAGTGTTCATATTTTCTTATGAGATTTCTGCTCATATATATATTCTATTGTTATCGATGTAAAAAAGATCGACCAAACACAGCATGATTATGAATCATGATCGTTTGTACAAAATCATCATTGCGCTGATATCGGTACAGAGAGATGCAAGCTGTAAAGAAAAGTGAGTATTTCGGCTAGAAGCCAAGGATAATTATAGTCTCAGATCACAGCACACTTCGCTGCGACATTTCACTTTTTTATTGATGTGTACACGAATTTACAGACTGTAAGGACACAGAAATCCAATTATTTCGCGATAAGAAAATAGCATTGAAGTTATTTTCTTAACACGAGAAATACATTTACATTTGTGCCTGCACTTTACTTGGATACGAACGTTTAAATAATCGATTAAATGATCGATTCTAACGAACAAAAGCAAGAAATCTATTATATAAGATATTTCTTAATTTTCTCGCAAACACTGACTGACCAGATGTTCTAACGTGTTTCAACGAAGTTTGACATCGGATATCAAATCTACTTGCCGTCGTCAAACGCATTAATTCACAGTAAGAAATTGTATCGTGTAACGAACGTTCTACACATTGATTATGATATTACTTCAATCCATCGTTGTGAAGTTGAAGTGGGGGACATTACTGCAAAAATTGAAGAGATTCGTTGCTAGTCGATCTTTCAACATGTGTTTGCCAATCAATGCAAGTCGTTCTCGAAAATTACAAATTACTTATGTGTACCATGATCTCTGGAACCTCGTCGATTACGACTCCTCGATCGAGAGCTACTGCTGACACGAGCGCTGCCATTAATTCTGCGGTCGCCCATTTTCACGGTGTTCGAGGTGGTGTGTTGCGCGCACTGTGCGTTATTTACACGTGTTCGAACGACGGTTTTGGGATTGTCTTTTCCATATGAAAAGCATATCGGATATTAACGAGTCACATTCTCGCAGCACAAAACTCTTTGTGCGGCTCAAATTTCAATGGCCCATGTGTGCGTGCGTGTGCGCGAGCGAGCGCGCGCGCGCGCGCGCGTGTGTCTGTGAATATGTACTGTTGCCGTTGCTGCTACACTGCTGCTACTGCACTGAATCAGTATTTATTTATAAACCTGCCAAAAGCTTGCCAAAGTCGAGGTAGATAGAATCATGCTCGCAGATGCAACATACGAAGATGAAGTTGGCATTTTGACTTTTCTTTTTGTTCCTTTTTTTATCTAGGCGAACGCGAGGAGCCCGCGGAATAGACAAAATCGGGAACGCGAAATCGTACAGAATTCTCGGCGAACAGTGACCCGGAAGTGAGAGTTCTCGTATAGGCGATAGGACTTTATCGTAACTTCTTTTTAACGGTCCGGACGTTCCCCGATCAAAAGTCGGCGAACACTTCGGGGAAAAAAGGCCTCCTTCGGAAGCTCCTCTTACGACTTTCGCGCAACTATTTTAACCTGTGAACTGGTGCAAACCAACAGGCACGACACAGGATTTCTTAAATTAGTTCTGTTCGCCGGTTGTGTTCGGACGCATGCGCTGTGGGGGCTTTCCTGACAACCCAACCCGATACGAGCTCCTAACGAAATATATCGGACAGGAGAACCTGTGAGTTTTGGAATAATCGCGAACAACGTGCCGTAGGTAACCGAACGATTAATTTCAGTCGACACGACGAAATTAAAGCTATAGATTCGAAAAAATCCGCCCTAGTTATGATAACACTTACGACAATAAAATGTTGATATTTTTGACATAATATCCACTTAACCCTCATATAGTCAACCAAAATTTATAGATTATTTAAAACCTTTCTGCATTTAACATGTTTGTACAAATTCTCATTATAAGACTATAAATTAATATATTAGCAAGTAAAGAATGCACATTCAGCGAAATTTTGTTATATTTTTAGAGGAACATTAACAAATTGTTGAAAGAAATACAGCAAATGGGTACACCCGGGGACCCAGTTGACTACACAAAGGTTAAAAAATGTTATACTACAATTTTCTTCAACATTACATTCTCATTCAACAATTGAGGAAACGAAAGTACATCGAGTAACTGTTTCTCTGTTTGAGAAATGCGCGTACATCTGAAATCACAAGTGTACCAGCTTAATAATTTAATAAAGTACCACAACTATTTCTACATACGGCAAAATTTTTATTTTAATCCGACGTATGTTTTAATAAAAGAATTAAGATTTCAAATTTTTAATTACATCCACCGTTAAGAAAATTATGCTTTTTAAATGGTATTGTTCGAAATGCATTTGCGATAACGTTCTTTCAGAGCAATTCCTAAAACAAAGTACGCTACACTATGAGACAGCAGTTAATTTGATGCATGAAAGTAGCTTGAGTAAGATTTTATAAAAGCAGGTCGAGGTAACAATCTGAAAAGTACATTGAATGATCGTTAAACTTGTACGCAATATTTTCTCTGCTTCACTATCGTTACCAAAATTGGTAATGTACAATCAAATGGAACTATAATAGCCACGTGTTTTATATGTAAAATACAACATTAATATAGTTTTAAATATGAAAGCAATTATTGCGCTTTCTCAAATATATATGACTTCACGCAATAATTAGTTGATTTCAGATATTTTTCTAAATACAAAAAAATCACTCCAGTTTTACCTAGGAGTTACCTTTCTATTTCCATCGCCCCAAAAATAATGGACGATTAATTTTAAAATTAATGGATATTTTCGAAACGTGATTATTTGATAAAAGACCGTTGTCATTTAGCAAATCTATGGATTAAATGAACATTTTAATCATATGATACTTATAATACGTAGATTACTTTCACGCACGAAAAATACCTGTGCAACCTAGAACGATCATTTTTCTAACCAATGAAAACCTTTCACTCGATTGGTGAATGCTCAAGGTTGCCACTGACGCCGAAAGTCTTGAGATATTTTTTGCACACGCACGACGCGTGCTCTTGTGAAATGACACTAATAGACATCCTAACCATGCATGTAGTAGCCCACCGTACACGCGCGACCGTGACCCCACGCATTTTAATGACCAAAGTTTGCAGGCACCGATTTTTCACAATGGCGCCCATGATGATGGAAAATACTATTAGGCCTCTTATATCCCTATTCATTACATATTCGTAAATGCACGGAAGTTCCGACATGTAAAAATTCTTTAAATTCTCCGTTAATATTTGTCGGTTCTTCTACCGTGTAATAAATTTTCGTCACTAAGTTTTAACGATTAGAAAGTTTTTTCGACACGTGCTCATAAAATACATCCAACATTCTTTTTTAGATGTGAAAAATATTGATTAGCTCTCTAAACAATAAGCTAAAATGAAGAACAAAAGTAAGGACGTGACTGACTACACGTCCACTCTTCCGGTGTTTCTATTTATTCATAATTTAATTATAAATGATTTGTGATTTAGTATTCTATTTCAACTCGAACTCCCAAAAGTATATATAAAAAACAGAAAACTTATATGAATTTCCGCCGTTTCTATATTTTGTTACTTTAATTTTTACTTTCCTGAAAATATTTTATATTTAATTTGGAGTAACAAGGAAAATATTTGACGATTCATGAATACATGAGTAAATGAAGCAAGATAAAAATTCTTAGTTATCACGCATAGGTACCCATGATCAAATATGGAGTATTTCTTTTTCGTGGCTGTTCACAAAATGGCTAAATATATTTACGAGCATCAGAAATATATAGAATCATCATTAATTAAAACATAATACTTGGAATATCAAAATTAGCACTGGCGTTTAATTAATAAACACTTTTTACGAAACACGAATTCGTTCGTTTGATTCAAATAACTTTAAAAATGGATTATTCCGTGTGCACGTGGTTAGAGCATGATGAATAGTATTGACCCTTATTCACAAGGTTAAGATGATAATTTTGCGATAACTGAATTTTTCAATTTTAGTGGATCTCAGAAACGTTCGGTTCAGTAAATATTACGAGTCCCGAGTAAGAAAATTCCGTCAAAATGAAGCATACACCCAGTCTCGTTCTTGGCAGCCATATTTGAACACACTCGTGTATCGACTTTCGAAATTCGTTCATTATGTACAGCCTCTTTATGGCGATAATTCGAAAGCACTTGCAAAGAAAAATCCACGGAAGAATAATTCATAGTAAATATTTACTTCAATGTTAGAATATTATAGTATATCGAACTGAACTTTGGATTCGTGAAACCTTATGAATACAAAATGTCGGAACCACGTTGCGAACGGTAGACATGCCGAAGTCGTGCCTGCTAGGAACGAGGCAGTTCCAAAAACTGAACAAAAAATAATTTTATACATACATTTCGAATTAAGATCGTCCTTGGTCGTTGTCGTTGCATCCGCTTGATCACTTTATGTCACAGTAGAATTATTTAAAAAAAATACGTGGCGGAATAAAATCTTTTAACTTAAAGCTTTTTTCTTCAAGCTTTGGAAGTTCAGCGTGGTAAAACATTTAAAAAAAGGAAAATATGTATATATGTATAAACAGAGAGAGAGAAAGAACCGATGCGTGTAAAGGGCGCTCGTTACGATTAAATAAGAAATACATATATGTACAATTTCTTCGGAATATCGTGAGATATAAGTCTTATAGGAACGGACTGCAGTAAGACGCAATATAATAAGCGTATTCGTTACGTAGTAGTTTATACAATTTAAAAGCTAATAAGTATTTACGTAGTAGTGAATTTAAATATGTACTTATGTATAATTATGAATATACAGTTTCTTGATTTAAAAAAAGTTATAAAAGGAAAAGGGAAATGGGCTAAACGGAGTAAAAATACGCCCGGCTAGCACAGCACGTGCTGGCTACTGGAGGAAATTCGTTGTTCGATGAGGAAAGGAACCGGGATCCTCCCTCCAGCTACACGATCGTCAATGCTCGTGTATCTTCGGTACGTTTCGCGCCTTTTCATGCGATGATGTCACCGTCTGGCACGAAGCTCCTTTCGGAGTTCCTGTGCCCAGCGTTTCAATCATTGCGGAAAGACCCGTTCACATTGAAACCGTACATTCCAATAGACTACAAAATGTCTGGGTTCTGATATATTTTTAATATCTTTATGAAATTACCGTGCCAACAACGACAACGATAAAAGAATGCCACTACCACCTTACTATGCTACTTTATTGAAAAACTAAATCTAGCCTACGTTACGAATCAAAATTGTAATCCAATGAATATTTATACACTGCCGTGATTGAAATTCCTAGACCAAGGAGATAATTTCTATGGAGCATAATTCGATATATACATAATACACAATGTGAACAGAACTTACCCTTCTTTCTGTTACCCATTTTGACGAGTGTCCACGAAAAATTTGACCCGAAACGTTAATACCGTATTTTTTTACCTTCCCGATTAGATGTAAAGCACTGTTCATAAGTTTCTCTAACGATATTTAAAAGTTAATTACTCTTCCACACATGTTAATATTCACAGTAGTTCGATAAAATATAAAACGAAATTCAATCATTTTCAATTAAATATTGTAGTTACACATTCGAAACACTCTTTCTCCACTTTCTTGAACAGCTGCGCGTGTATCCATGCTAATAATGTAAGTACGTAAATGTAGCATGATGATCTTTGTTAAAAACCATTACTTTATACACTATTTTTAGAAATGTTGAACGTCTTTTGGGGATTCCGTATTAAAAGATAAATATTCCCTGTTTTGCACTTTTCGTAAATTAATGTCTTTTGAAACAGAAACTCACGAACGAACTATTCAATCGAAAAAGAATCCACGATGCGAGACCGACGTTTAAGACTTGTAACAGAAAGTATGAAACTGAGAGGTTAGAATGAAAGCAAATCGTATTGCTATACCACAGAAATATCCGACGACCCCTGTCAGTAGTATTCAAACGATACAATTACACGACGTTATGTATACGAATACAAAACATTATATATAGAAAAAGGATAGTTCGAAATATTCGTGTCGTCTGTTCGCACGTGCGTAACTTAGAGATATGTATCACCTCTATGCGCCCGTACACACGTGTCTATATAAAGGCATCTTCACGATTGTGTATAGTGTTCATACCATTGTACCTAACAATTTCAGAACTAGGCGAACTCTTCAGATCCGTACAGAAAAAATATACCGACTCAATTCAAAGCTCATGATTATTTACATGCTGAATTACCGACAATGACGACTCTTAAAGCTATCGTGAAAGCAAAGTTCAAACTACTTGGACACGGAGCAAGGGAAGAGGATTTGATTCTCGACACTCAAATCCTAACCTATACCAAGTTGATCTTTTTCGTAATACTCGAATGCTTAAGATTTCCCCAGAAGCGAAGTAATGAACGTAATAAGTAATAATAAACGTTTGCATAAGCATAAAAAATTTAAGTCATTTTTAACTATTTGCATGCTTGAATGAGCAATAGGTATATTCATACATTAGTTATGAAGATACGCATGTTCCCAGACAAGGTTACTTATAAATTCAAAATGAAGTACTACAAAATAAGTAACATGATAATAAAGTATTTGATAGTTGAGAGTATCGTACCTGTAATTTATATTTTGAAGAACTGTTCAAAATCAATAGAAGTCTGGATAATATATTTAAGAAATCTAACTAGCACTTAGGTATAGGAAAAAGCATATAGTCTTTGCTGTAAAATGTAAGCAGATGTGCTAAAATTTTTAACATAAAGAATTGGAAGTATTAAGAGCATAAAAAAGAATTGATCTTTCCTCTTGAGAATATTAAATAAATCTAATTCTTTATGAAGTTATACCTTTCCGATTTCTAATATGGAGAAAGCATTTTAGACAAAATTATGCAGCCTAATGCAAGTCCTTATTAATTGTAATACTTATATTGATAATAGATGAAAAAGCAAAATGTGTGCGATTGTGTTCTCTTATATAACAAACACAAGGGCTACCGCAATAATGTGATATAAGAAGTTCACTTTTCTTTATATTATTCATCATTTAAAAAAAAATACGAAGAAGAAAACTTCTCTGAACTGTATGAACAACATCCCATGAGATAAATTGATAGACAATGTGTTGAAGCAATACAAGAATAAAATGAGAATGATTACAAAATTTTTGGAGGAACTCACCATCAGATGATTTTTGTTGTTGAACTTCACTTCGAGGAGGTTCAGGCTCCAGCTTATCACCAGTTGCATCTCCATTAGCTTTTGGATGATGGTCAGTTTGGTTGTGAGCAGGTGTGGGAGTAGCGCCTCTGGAACTGACGCTCTTCTCCCTCGTTTTCTTTTCTTTTTGTTCTTTGGCACTCGAATGCAGCTCCGTCGCGACGGCGGGTTGATTATGACTGTGTATCTGAGATTTCCTTCTAGGCGGTGAACTCGATGAATTCTTACTGGATAAATTAGGGAACGGCTCTCTGGCAGGAAGGGGGTTAGCACATGGGGCAGTGGCGGACGGTTTTGGGACATCCGGAACGTTCGTACTTGGTGTGTTCGTTTGGGGAATCGACACCTGTGTGACGGTAGGTGAAGCACTCGTACTCTTCACCTCCTCTTCAGTAACAGTCATCGCGGATAGCTGCGCAGAAATATCATCCTTGTTTAAACTACGTGGAGCAGCCGGCGGAGGTGGTTCCTCAATGACCACAAGTTTGATTTCGCCACGAGGTTGAAATTCCTTGACAGGAATTTGGAGTGGTTTAGACTCTGTTTTCACCGCACTAGAGTCTACTTGAGCCACGTTACTAGTGGTACCTAACGACGAGTGACTACACAACGCGGGTACGGTAGGTATATTTTGCGTTGGTGAACTGGTACTACACTGACTGTTCGCATCTTTACTAGAACTCGTTTGAGAACTTGGTAAACTTTGCGCTATGTTCTGTGGCATGGTTGTGTTTGATACACTACTAGTCGGTACCGTCGAGTCGGAACTAGACTCATCGGTTCCGACTTTGGTCAGTGTTTTTGCAACCCGCGCCGCAAACTCGGCTTGCACCTCAGCGTCATTGTTCTGTAACAATCACCAATTCTGCGTGATAGACAATGATACAGAGCAATCGAATAAAGATTATGCTTGACAACTAAAAACTGGCTCCAAACTCAAATCATAGGACGAGAAATGAAACCAAATGTACTAGGAGAAATAAAAGAAACGTTGAATACATTATATGCGTCTGTTTACCCTCCAGCCATAGTTTCTAAAATATTTACGATAATACTTTCGCGATAATAGTATTACACATTAAATTAATCTTTTTCATTATAAAATCAAAAAACATTAGTATGTAATCTGAACAATGTGTTTGAATGTAATTCTCTTAGAAACAAATGTTGTTTGAAAATGTGTTCAAGTATAATATCTACCTTTTTAGTTAGACTATACACATATGAAATTGGCAATCAAAATATATATTTTTGCTGATTACTTACAGGTATTATTGAATTTTGAAAATCATAAAACAAAGAATTAGAAACAGCAATATTACAATAACTATGGCTGTTTGGCGCAGATACTAATAACATAAACAACTGACTAGAAGAGTACATTAATCGCACATTTCTCACCTTATTTATTTATCAAATTCAAAGTGAAATTTAAGGAGAGCTGTTTTATGAAACAAATTTAATATTATAAATATGAAACTCTTATAGTCAATTGTTAAAAAATTAATATTGCAATACAACTCACCTGTGGCTGAGGAGTTTCACGATTGCTAGATTCACCACTCGGAATAGTTTCATTATCTTTATAAATTTCGTGACTAATGTTTTTACCGGTTGATGGATCTACTATATCGGTAATAGCATTTTGTCCTCTTGGTTTCCGAGATTTTATCGTACTGTTCGCCGTATTTGTTGCACCACCATTATGTCCTGAGTACACATCTATAAAGTACGAACAATTATTCATTTTTCACATAATATGCAATCACGTGATATGGAAATTGTTTAATGCAATAATAACGTAGTAAATATTCGATAAAATTTCTGATATTTAACGAAGCACTCACCACCGTACATTCTATACATATTATTCATAAGATACATTAATTTAAACGTTCAACTGAATAAATGACAACTACGGATACCTGTGAAACTACTAGGCACTAGGACCTCTAGTCTCTGTTGCTCAGAGAGACTTGAACTGAAGACCTAAACAAGGAACCGCGATTTTATGCCATACTTCCGTGGAGGGGTTTAAGGATTTACCTGAACCTTCATACCTGAGCATTGGGATAATACCATGGTCAGGTGAAGATCCTTACAGAAAGATTTTAAGAATTTAAATCTTCGGTGTCCCCGGGATCTCCGAAATACAAATAATTCCTTACAACCTTTAAATTTTCGTGGAACTGCACTTCCGTAATTTACGTCTCTTCCCTTTCTTTACTCAGAACAAAGGATTCTAACCTGACGCCTAATTCAAAATTTTCCTTAGATAACCCAAAACCAATTACCCAAGGAAGGCCAGTTCAATCCAAACTAACAATGAGGTCGGGATTTCAAATATCTACAAAGAGCAGGTTAATCAGCTCGAAACTGTTACGAAACTATAATGT
Organism: Lasioglossum figueresi; assembly: GCA_028455805.1. Classification (NCBI taxonomy): domain Eukaryota; kingdom Metazoa; phylum Arthropoda; class Insecta; order Hymenoptera; family Halictidae; genus Lasioglossum; species Lasioglossum figueresi. Next base: position 4,470,747 of record CM052198.1, on the reverse strand, counting down.
AGATACGGATATATAAATCCGTAGATAATATTTAAATAAAATGAAAACACAATTGATTAATTTTAGACGATTGCTAAAAATAGTGATTATATCTATTTTTGTATTCTAGTAACAAAGTTGAATAAATATTATATAAAATATAGTACTAATAAATGTACAGGATGTGTCAAAATTATATATTGTGACCACTATGGCGTGATTCTGCACGTCGTCGTTCTTGGCCTTAAATTTTACGACCAATATCCTATTCATCGCAAGGAACAAAAGTCTCCAAGGAACCATGGGTCTCGAGTCGACCATTCCCTTAGAACCGTTACGCACTGTCGACTAGTCGCTGTCGACTTGATTTGGTCAATATTTCATTCTGCGTTTCATTGTCAATATTTCAGGTCAAAAAGACCGTAACTGTACAAATTTAAATCCCTCCGAGGAGGGTTCATTTTCGAAACCAATTAAGTAGTAAGCAAACTCGAGTATCAGCGAGACTCTAACTAATGCAAGCAAAGCAAAAGATTGCAACTTTTCTAATTTTTTATTTTTTGTCTGGAACTTTTACCATCGTATTCGTCTAACTTTTCTAATTAGTATCACATTTTTACGTATTTGATATACAATTGCGTGTAAAAGCTTCCGGCCAGTTACATTTTTCGCTTTATATTACAAAACGATATCTAAACAAATTTTCACTAATATTGCATAAATAATGCAGAAAATAATAATGCAAATAATAATGCAGCAATATAATACTATTTTTTATATCGAATTTACTCATGTTCATTCGTAAGAATACTATGATCAGTTTTAAGTACATCGTCGAAGCGATGACGTATCGAAACACGTCCGTTGAGTTACGGAGAAAAGTGACTGAATTATCACAAAGTGGCAGATCTTCCCGTGAAATTACTGCTTCATTATTAATTGGGAAGTTGACTGTCAATGACATGGTTTAGAAGACAAACCTCGTAGAAAGGCCAAGATTGTTTCTCAAATTTCTCATGAATTACGCGATGAGGGTACAAGAAGTACACGATGTTGACCTTTTTGGACGAACAAGTGTAAAATATGTAAGACGTCCAATTTGCTGAATATATGAAGTAAAGTATAAAATACCAAGCATGTAGCTATGGAAATAGCAGTTGTATGCTTCCGAATAATGCAAATTACGCCTCGTATACGAAAAAATAGGATTTTTGAGGGCGATAGCACCCTAAATCGATCCTTTATCTAGCGTTTTTGACTACTGAAAAACCCCATTTTTGTATTATCGAGAAATGAGAACGCGAATCCCGCACCCTTGCAATTCTGAAAAAACGAGTCTACTCCCTTAAGTATTACATTATTATTATTATTATTATTTTATATATATATATATATTATTAGATTTAGGATTATATACAGAATTATTAAATTTAAGATATATGAAGGTCAATACATTTGTATGAAGAATTTGGTATTCTATTGATTCACAATATACAAGGTAGGTCATTCGATTTACAAAAGCAATATTGTTCGTAAGATCTCGGAAAATATGATCTTCATGCACACAGACTTATGTCTCCGTTCAAATACATAACGATATTTCCGAGATATTTCCGTTTTCAGATAAATGAAACATATATATATGTACAGGGTGGTGCTCGTAATGTGAAGACTTCAAGTAACTCGTAAATTATTTATGGTAAAATAATATTCCAAATAAAAATGATATGATTTTGAGGCGCACATACAGTGCTCTAATTTGTTTTGTCGTTACTTTGCTTTTTCTATCGAGATATTAAATTCCTTTTAAATTAAATACTTAACATTCCTTGTCGAATTTAAATAAAAAGTGAATTTTTACGCCAAGAAGTATTACAAGACAGAGAGCCAATACTTTGTGTAATAAACTCCTTTTTACATGTACAATCACCTTCTGGCCAGTTATACCACGATTTACAAAACACCCAGCACAAACTTTTTATTTTTAAAATGCTTATAACTCACCTGTCTGAGAAAGAGATATACCCATTGCAGGTAAAGGCTGGGCCTGTTGCGTAGACTGCTGAAGCGTACCTTGTGGTACAACTGGGGCTCCTTGGGCACCGGCCAGCGGGCCTGAAACATGTTGTGCCCCTCCAGTAACAGCACTTGCACCTGCTCTACTTAAACTTAATTGTGGATTTGTAGGTTGACCAGGCCAAAAATCTATAAAAACAATGAACAGTAGTTAATATCGTTTCTTGTTTCTATGCTACTATGCTACGGTGCTACGGTAACACTTACAAGATTGATGAACTGGAGTTGCTGCGGGTGTGCCATATCCAAACATATGTTGTGCCGTTAGAATGGCTGAATTTTGAAATGGTGCAAAATATGATTGATTTTGATGCGTTTGATGCCTCTGAGGTGGACCACCAAACTAAAAGTAGAATAAAACTTGTTACGTTTATGATCAATGATGATATCGACAATAAATGTGATAATTGTTTATAAACTAATCCCAGTTTAATCATAAAAGAGTCATTAAAAGATCTCTTTGATACCAAGGCTAGATTGTCCTTTCCTTATTGACCGAATAATATAAATGGTACGCAGCAAGAAATATTTATTGTATATATATTGTCAATACTCAACTAGTCCTTGAAGGGGTATTTGACTGTTCATGGGGTACACAGACTGCTGATGTGGGCCAGGATGAAGATTTGGAGGGACTTGAAACATTGCCCCGGTTTGAACTGGCAAACCACCTGGATGATATAGCGTTGTTGGTTGCCCTCCACCTCCACCAACACCCGACATCCCTACTACCTGTGCACCAGAACCTCCTTGACCACCCCTGTGGCTAAGACCTCTTGGTTGTTGTGGTCTTGCACCTTGTGGGTAATAACCCTGAAATTCATAAGCAACATATTAATAAGCATGGCTCCAACTATGGATTGAATTTTATATTTTGTGAGTTGAATATGGCTGTACTAGTGAATTTTCTTTTCAAATTCCCAACCATTGTGTTAAACTGATAGAGTCATGTGGATGTGGGCGTGGACGAACAGAATTTTTATTCAGACAAAAAATTAAAATACATAAAATTATATGAACAATATACCGTCATTTCGGGGGGCCCCGTTTTGCTTAGTTGTGCCGTGGTGGGCAACGTGTTAAATAATTTATACTCACTTGCGAGGTCGGCCTCGTTTGTGTCGGCCCATATACTTGTGATAAAGGTTGCGACTGAGGTTGTAGGTGGGCCTGTTTTCCCATTTCCTGCGGCGATGGGGTATGCACGGGGGGTGTAGTAGTCGGTGCCGGACCTTGCGGCTGTTGTGACTGTACCCCGGGTGCCGGGGTTTGAGATGGTACTTGCCCTCCAGTAGGACCTCCTGGCGGTATTCCTGCCGCCGATTGTCCTATGGACTGTAAACCGCCGAGTGGTGGAGGTCCTCTACCCCCAGGTACTCCTACACTACCCCCTCCCCCGCCCACCTGGCCCCCTGGTTGGGTGCCGTAATTTTGTCCAGACACATGAAAGTCTGATCCTAAAAACATAAGCGATACCAATAAGTTAACATTTTGAAAACTGATGTCACATATACATATATAATTTCATTGAACCACGGGTTATCGGCCAGTGTCACGTATACGTGAGTTCACAGACTCTACGGTTAACGGCCAATGCCGCGTACAGTTGACTGCGTGCGCGATTGTGTGTGTATGTTCGCTGGTTCCTATACTATACTCGGTATAATTTTATTGTATGAATTTATGGATAATATCTCGTGCTAGTTTTAAATAATTATAGAAATAAGACCGACTAATGGACAGTGTGGCACAATAGAATAAATTATATCGATTCATTTTCTACCTGTTTTGTTCGTAGTGTAAGACTATTTACATTATTAGCACCATTAAATATTTACACGGATATACTAATTGTTTTTGTAACCGTGCACAGAGTTAATTTTTCCGTGTGTATTGGGTAATATAGCCTCCATTAAGTACACAGAAAAAACAGTTCTCCATTCTCAAGGTCGCTTTGAAGTTATCACGAGCTGATTGTTCAACAAGTACTTACGCTAACGAGAGATCCACACGCGCGTACGTTGCATACGTGACAGTATTGAAATAAAAAAAATGCGAATGTTGGACAGTTATTTCATACGGATAAATAAATACAGTATCAACGATTCACTAACGAAATAAAAATGTTAACTACTTCTGCATAAAACCACCCGAATTAATTATACTTGTCACGAACATCTGTACAGTTTGCTCAATTATTCAAGTAAGTTTTGTACTTGGCATGAAATGAAAACTCTGGTAATAAAAGGAACATCACCATCTTATGTTTCATCGTACTTGAAATATAAACACACAGTTCGTATCTCGTATGCGTTTTATCCGCGACCGACGTAATCATTCATTGGAATAGCATCAACGATTGTAACGCAGTAAATAATGACAATAAAGCATCCCATCATTCATTAGCATAGTGTATCTTACACCCATCAGAGCTATTCGTTTTAACAATGTCGAAAAATAAAGAAAATAAAACTGGTCACTATTGCGCCGTCAGATTCACATATGCGTGATACTTTGTTGGCGTGCTGTGCTTGCCGTTCGGCCGTTAAACGAATTACTCGTGAAAGCGATTATGCGTGGAATTGCACGACATCATTTGACACGTCGTCGCCATCTGAGAGATGCAGAAACCGCAATCAGTTCAAAAATACCTTGTTGTCGTTATTATAACCATTTACCACGAGAAATCGCGAGATTAGAACGGTTAGGTGCGTGAACAGCGAGAGATTCACGCGGAACGCGAAAACTGTTTTTTACCACATGCTAGAAACTTATCAAAAATACGCTAAGAGAACACAGGAAGACAGAGGAATAAAAAAATATGGATAATACGTCGCTCACCGTTGAAAATCGTCACGGAGCTGGCTATAGGTTTTTCGTCACGCAAACCTTTCAACTATTCGAACGAATAGATCTTTACAACGAAGTAACCATGAGATGACAGCAAGGCTCGAACGTGAGCAAAGAAACCGAGAAGACGGCCTCGCGAACGGCCATCTTTGCACATGTGGGCAGGGACCGGAGCAGTGCTGCTATCTGTAGTCCCGTAAGTGCATTGATTGCCACGAAAGGGGGGCGAGGCCGAACTCCATCGCCAGGATCGTATGAAGTACCACGAAAACATGTAAATTGTAGGTTACACTTGCAGAATAACTATCGGAAATTAGAACATTCATTTACGTCGGTGATGAATTAATACACATCGTAAAATCATTTATAACGGCTAGCTGTGGGTATAACGGAAACATAAACTGGACAAAATTTCGCAGTGATATTTACTCGAGAACGTTTAATTACTATTACAAAACCGTAACCTGCGTCTTCAATCATTATTAAACGTAATTATCTTTTGCATTATTTAGTTGATAGTCATTTCTCTTTCTGAAGTATTCTTTATAATGCCTGCATTAGGTAATCATTAATTGAGAATTATACTCCTATTTCTATGAACGAGAGAGTGAAATATTGTCATTCCCATGCACTATCACGTACTTACGAAATGTATATTAGTAAGCGAATGTATATATTTATTATGACTGATCTAAGACATGTGTGTGTGAAGGAACGTTCACATAGTGAAGGAACGTGGCCTGGAAAATTCAATCCAGAATGCAATACGTCATTTCCGGTGCCTATTCTCTTCCCTCTCTGATTCTGTCTTTTCCACTCCCCTACTTCCATCAATAAATCTCGACATAATGTGCGGATACGATGAGAAGTATATTCTCGTGGTTTGATTTCAATTGTACGCGATCAATAAAGCTATACGATTTTAAAATAACACTACAAATTTTTTGGTTTCGAAAGAAACAGTTGAAGTTCATGTTCGTAGATAATACACGTGAAAGTCGAAGTGAGGTTAGAACGAATCATACATCGGCCACGTGGCGAGCAGTACATGCCAACGCTAACGTGTGAAAGTGATAAACGTAGAAAAATACATTCTGTTATACACGATGCTGTGGTTATTATTACAGTGACGCATAATAAGATAACATAGTACTGCGAAATGAATTTTTATAGACAAATTTTGCTACTAATACACAAGAAAATAGAGAAGTATGCAATAATGTCTAAGTCTGAGATTCTACGAAACATATCAGTAGAAGCAAAGTGATACATTGCCGAGCCGTGCATACAATATTAAAACACCAATGATAAGATTTTAAATAAATCGTTCGAATTTATCGTCTCTTTATTGAAAGGTAGATAAAGTAGATTGCTTTTAACGTACACGTTTTACTGTTGTCACACACTTATCACGTACTCGCGTATTTATGAGCAGTTACAAGTCTTTGTGAAAAATAATTCCGTCAGCGACTAGATTACGGATGATAAGTTGAAGTAACACGACTGAAGTTAAACGTTTGAAAAAATGTGAGGTGAATCTTTGAATGCGGTATTCCAATGTTATCTACATAAGCTGTTTATTGAAAAGTATCGTGTTGTCGCGATAGACAATATTATTCGTTTACTGAAAAAATAACCTTTTTATCAGAATTGTCATTATCGGAATAATTAGTAAACTAATTTATGAAATACACTGAGAGCATTAATCGACAATGGATAACGCGAAAATTGCCACGACGGACGAGAAATACAACCGAGTTATATGAAATATAAATTAACTTAAATTATAGATGTACACATATATATATATATATATACACATAAAGATACAACTTTTTTATACTTGTCTAAATGGAAAAATGAACAGAAATATGTACTCTCCACCGTGTATGAAAAGTATACAATCACCGTTTAAATTATTAACCGATTTTTTGTATATTTAAGAATATTATGATGTTGTAATGTGGAATAGGAAAGAAGAAATCAAAAATTGTGTTCGACGTATGAATAATACAAAAATGGCGCGTCTACAGTTGTACGAAAACCAACAATATTTCGCGAGAAATGCGACAGGACGATCATTAAAACGGCGATAAATTTTTATATAACTGTTATCGCTGGAATTTCTTGAAACGCAGAGGGTAACGTTGGCAAAACGTGTCAAGCAAGAGGAAAGAATCGAACGTACCTTCGCAACTGTACAAGGTAGAAAGCATTTTATCGATTGACCTATTTCGTGAATTGTCTACAATGCCGCTCAGGGGCGCTAAGGACTAACCTAAATACTAAGCTGTCCGATATATCGATACGGTAACCGTTCGTAGATCACGAGAGAGTATTTAACACTAGAGACTCCTAGCAATACTGATTACCCAGATACAAAAGGACATAAGAGTACACGGAAATATAGTGTAGCTGCGAAGCTATATTAACAGAAGTTAGAAATATTTTTAAAAATAAAAAAAGTGTAGAACCTATTAATTACTACACCACAGTAATTGATTGAGCCCTTCGTAGAACATAATTTCAGAGATGTGTATAAAAAATTGAAGGCAAGAAAGCTGCTCGTTTTCTGGTTTAAAACAATTGATGATAGGAGATAATGGCTTGTTATCCAATAGTTGCTAGTGCCCTTTAATGATTGCATTCGATATTACTAGGACATAAGGGATTGAAATAAAAAAAATACGCGATTAAACTTTTGTAGGAGAATAGTACACTTGACATTCCTACCAGGGGGATATTGTAAACTTATTTTCGCGGAGATTATTTAGTACGACTCGAGCTTGGCCGTGTGTCTGCAAATAGACTGAAATGGTTCAACTCCTGACAGATAGGGCACCAGGTCAAATTAACTACCTCCAGTGTGTTCGAAAATAACGGGCTGCGTGTATGCGCATTTCTTTTATACGCACAGGTGTACGACACTTATATACGTATCCTGTTACGTATGCATAGGTAAGCAATGAACGATTTATCGATCGAGATAAAAAGGTAGCCTCGAGTAGTTATCGATCAATTTTAGCCAACTGCGATACAGTTTAGGTCGAATCACGAAAAATTTATTGGAATGTATTATCCACAGTAACAAGGTAGGCACTGATACAAATATTCAGGATAAATGAAAATGAAGCAGACTGAAACATAAAGTTGAGACAGTGCTTCCATTGGTCACGAAAATGTATATCCATGATGGAGCAAATCAAAATTTGGCTCTCATGTAAATTAGAGTTCATGCAAATATTCGTTTAAAACAATTGTAGCGGTAAAGATGTGTAAGGATTCTTAATTTCTGATAATTAGTTAACAAAATATAACAGCCACGTTCTAATATAAAACTATAAAAGTTCAAAACATCAAATTATACTGTAAAAAAAAAACAGCAAAAAGGTCGAACGAAAGAATTTTAATTAAAAATTCTTGAAAGGATCTTTTTCAAATTATAAGACAATACCAGTTTCAACCAATACTGTACAAGCATCAGATACAAAATTGAACCGCCAGAAAACTATAATATTTAATCAAGTGTTGCGATAAACGCGTGGATATATCAAAACACGTGCAGCCATACTGAGAATGTAACTAGCCATCTTCACACTAGAAGCAATCAAAAAGTAGAATATATGCGTCAAGGTCAATGTTCAGTATGGCTACAGACGTTTAGTAACGAACCGTAGTCTGGTGTATTCAACATTGTCGGTCAGCGGTGACCGCTGCTAAACCGAACCAAAAGTTTATTATCAGACACGTCTGACCGATCAACAAATGTAATTCAATATTCAACAATTCCAGGATAGTATAATAAAGCAGGACGATGAATGAAAATCCTTTGTTTTTGGAAAATCTTTTCATCTAAACAGGAAACCGTAATTATTCTTGTAAAATGTATATGGTAATCTTGATCCGTTGCCCGTCACTATTCGTACTTACTGGCATTCGCAGTGACCACGCGATACTGAGGAGGTGCTTGTTGATGTTGGGTCTGTTGCTGTTGTTGTTGCTGATGACTCAGATGGTTAATGTTGACGGTCAGTTGATGGTGGCTCAGCTGATGATTCAAATGGGGACTCGGCGAGGGTGGTGGCTGATGGGCCGGATGCACGTGGTGATTGTGACCTGGCTGCGGATTTTGTGGATGGGGGGCCGAAAGGTGATGATGATGATGGGGTCCCCCACAATGAGGCAGGAGACAGTGCATAGGTCCTACGCCAACGGCAACACCCACTGCGCCCTCCTTCGAGACGCCATATCTCGAAACCATTCTTCTTGATGTAGATTTTCTTTTTTATCCAGTGTTAGCGGCGCGTCTTGGCCGAAACAGTTGACCGAATACCGAATGAAATGACGCGTGGATAGCTTTTTCTTTTCAAATAACGATCATGTCAAGGTCTATCGAACAATTATTTGTGAAGGCGCTCATTGGCAACGAGAGTGCACAAAGGACTAATTTCTATGAGCCTTTTTCAGAATTTTTCTTTTATTTGTTTTTCTTCCTCGTTTATTTCATTTCGAGTACTATTCGTTCGATCATGTTACTATGTTGCTGCGCGACTGTAAAAGCACGCTGCTGTTCAGTTTAGTGATAATTACTCGTTTGACAATCTCGAATAGGTATTGCCAGTTCCGACGTATTGAAAAAACAGACAACAGTGCCGAAGGGTTTATCGGTATGTTACCAACACTGTCTCTGTTGTCCATGGAGTCCTCAATCGGCAATGCTGCACCATGATGTCATCGTCCACTTGATCAGCGAACGCAACAAAGACCCTTACAAATGGAGCTTGTGTATCATAATAGTTGAATATGCCCTATAGTTAACAGGGGTCGTTAAATCTATGAAGACACTGGCAGTTTCGTTGATTCCTTTTTCTTTTCTTGAAATATATTCTTAAATGTCGCTCTCTTCAGCGTGTACGTGTCGTGTTCCTGTTGAATTTCGCTCGTCTAAGTTAAATTTTCTTGTTCGAGAGATCACTGTTGTATTTCGGACTTCACTTGTTACTGTAGAGAACACATTTTCATTTGTTTCCTTTCTGTTTATTTGTTTTTCCTTTTGCAAACGAATAATCTCGATGATCAGAGAGAAAAACGTAGGTCGAATCGTTGATGGATAAAAATTCGATTGGATCCGTGCAAAAATTCGAAAAACGACGAAAATTTCCGTGCAACGAACGAAAGAAATAGTGTCTTGGCCAGCATTAATGAGACGATCGATCGATAGTTACCGAATTTTCTTGCCTCAAACGTGTTTTATAGACGAAGTGTCTGTACACACGATGATCCGAGAACAACATTTTCAACAAACACTTTTATGTTTTAAAAAATCGATACTATAACTTCACACATCGCATACTATCATTGGAAAAACCACCGTTAACTCTGTAGTTAATTTTCGGCACGAATATGCCGCGCCACCATATTGTTTTTGTATCGTGTCGATGCACGCGATATTCCTCTTGACGCACTAACTCTCGCACTCAACTGTCAAAACTCGTCAGCATGGAGATGCACAAAGGTAGGAGGACACGTTGGAAACGGACGGACTATCGTACCTCTTGCATGCCAAAATCGATATTTAAGGCTCGACCGGCGTCTCCCTCTTCGCACCGCCCACTCCTACCACGAGAAACTTCCTGTTCATGGAGCGCATACAGGTTATGTCTGACGAGGATGCATCCGCGAACAAAATCAGCGGCGGCACATTGAGCCCCGTCGTTTCGCTAGCTGGGCTCCTCCGAATTTTCTTCTTTGCGCGTCCCTTCTTCCCTATTGGATCGCTAGGGGGAAGTCTCTCGAGACCGATGATCGGAGGTATTCGGCCGCGTGCCGAAAAGTACCGAGTCCCGCGTTCTATGTAGTTCTCTCTTCGTAGCTAGATTTACGCGAACGATAAAATGTTGTGTAGGGTGAACGAGCGAAAACCGCTCGCGAGACGATGATCACACGCACACCGGTCCCGTAACACTACAGAAATTCGACGACACGCGCGTCGGATATTCAAAAAAAGCCTATGCAGTTATGTCGAGCGTATGCGGACTATTGAAACGGCGTCAAGTCGTTCCTAGGTTGCGTGAGATTCTTTCACAGATACACCATGAGGTTTTCCACGATGTTGCCCTTCCGTTTCAAGAATCTTTATTTCGCGGCAATACACAGAAACGTTAGTGTGTAGTCAAAGGATGTTTTGTAGGTACGTATTATGTTAACTCGGGTAAGGAAGAAGTAAATCAACGATCGACGTGAAGACGAGCGTACCCTTTTGCAAGGGACGCGGCGTAAACTGATGCAGGCTAGTCCTTCTCGCACGACCCGAATCGCGACCCGTGGCCCCCTACCCGTTTCGCTCTGCAACTAAGGAGTGACAGGATCGTCTGTTTGTCTCGAACGTACCCTTTGCTATTTTCGAACTTGAAACTCTAACTATCCTAAAGTTAGAGCTCCACGCTTTAGAAGGGCATCGTTAAACTAACTTTCACCACAAGAAAACGAGAATTATACATTTTCCTCTTCCAACGGAGATTAGTTGGTAGGAATATTTCAAATATTATAGCAAGAATTTTTTACGAGTTTCATGTACTACGTACATCGTTAAGAGGGAACTTATTGTAATAGAAAACATTCTTCGATAGCAGTTAAATCATTTGAATGTTTTTTATTCGTATTGTTGTTCAAATAATTTGTAATTTTTTTTATGAAATTATTGTATCTTGAATTGATATATTGTATAGTTGAATCACGATATGTAGTGAAACCTGTTGTTTTTGTGAATTCAAAAATATTTTGAAAATTAAACATATATGTTAAGTACACGTATTGCGGTACGGTCCTGGAAAGTAGTCAAACGCCAAACCCACACCGAGTCGAAGGTACAGCCGGCGTGCGCAGACTAGTGGACAGAGTGCAAAGCCCTGCGCATGCGTAATGGACGTCGACATGGCAGACCCTTCAACTCGCATGAATGCAGTAGGCGCAGCCCCACGACACTCGAGGGTAAGGTGACGTGCAGCCTTGTGCATGCGCGCATATAGTCTATTCGCCTTAACGTCGTCACGAGATGTCACACCCGTTTGTTTGTACTTCGTAGTACAGTACAGATCAAATAAGCTCTTAAAATAAAATAACCGCTATATATTTTCGTTTAAATCTTCCTAGAAATCAATAAATTTATTTTTCAAATTACTTTTAAGCAATACTAAGTACACTTTGTCTTTATCGGATTAATATCGCTATTATTTGTACATGAAAAGTCCAATGAATAATGTACAGCATATCTGCAGGAACCATTTAGATTGCAATGTTTTTCATTCATTATTTTTTTCTTTAAATGTATGAACTGCTAAGAAACTTTATAAATTATGATTGAGGATCAAGTAGAACTTAATACACCCCAATTTGACGCCAGTGTAATTCACGTGAATGAAAACGCAATGGCGTAGCACCTTCGTCCGTACGGTGAAAAATTCATACAAAAATGTAATAAAAGAACGAATCTGCTAGAAATTCTTTTATAAAGAATATAATTAGATCTATCCTAAAAAATTTTATATTCTTCTGTCTCATAAACTGCGAAGGCAGAGTGTGCCAATATTGCTATAACAATATTGCAATCTTATTGACGTCATCAGTGAGTAGAAAAATAATGCTGCGACTCAATTTTAAGATTTTCACAATGTCGCAAACACGAAATCTTTTATTGTATTGATCATGCAATCAAATAATTTTGATATTACAATTTATTACGACCTTTTCGCCAGTTGCATTTCTATTTGTTTAATAATTCAAAATAATCTCATCATTTTAATTATTAAACAATCTGGCTAATTATAAATTGAATATTTGACCAAATGTGTGACTACAAAATGAAAATATTTCATTTCGTGGTACAGATTTGTTGAAATTTTATTTCATATTCAGAATATTGCACAGCAGCCAAGATCGTAAAAACCGTAATTTTAATCATTAGATAGATGGTGCTGCGACTAATGGCGAGTATTATATTTCCGTTATTGTCCCAAGAGAATATGAGAAGGGGAGAGGGTGCATGCGTTTCTTAACGACAATCAAGAAGACGACGGACAACAACTGAGGAAGCAAGAAAAGAACGAGGAGTCACGAAGATGCACGAGCGTGTGCCATGTGTGGGCGAAAATGCACGAGCGCGTGGGTTACAGAAACACGGGAGGCGTGCTTGGCTTCGTCGAGACGAGGAACAAGATCCGCGGAATTGTGTGTATAGGTTAGGTGGGTAACCCAGTTTTGCCGGTGCACCAGGCCAGACTGCAGCAACGCCGTTCAACGATCGATACCTATATGCACCGGCACTGCCCATAGCCTAGATTCGCTTGTCTAGGATAGGTACAAGAAGGGGTATGCATGACCTACATCTCAGCAGGAGGAAGTGCAACAAAATTATGATTCAGATAATCAAAAGTCGAAGCTCATTCTCTTCTGCGCTCGGGACATGCGCTAACGATTGCTGTGACACTAGCACGGTGTTACAGTGATCTCCACTCGGTATTGAGTCGGCACAGCCGCCATTAATAAAATTTAATCCTGATATAAACTTTAGCGCGTTCAGTGTCACGCGAAGTTTAAGGTTCTCGATAGGGCGATGGAAATATAAAAAATGTTTCAATTGCGTTGCTTCCCAAGCAGAATTTTTTCAAATCAGAATTTTCCAGGAACTGATCATTTAAACAAACAGATTATTTTATCTTTCCACAATACTGCACATAGTAAACTCTCTATTTGAAATAAAATAATCTTTACACGAAATCTTTATTAGGCAAAACCCCCAATGACAATGCAAGCGAAATTCAATGGAAAAAATCATTGTGTACCGAATTTCAATTGTGTCTTACTTCGAGCACGATTCCTTCGGACGTAGTTTGGGGAATGTTCAGCATTGAATAAAGGAAGAACCGTTTGCCAAAACAATGGGTCCCGAAATCAACCGCGTGAGGAGCCAGGGTAGGCAAAGGTTCAAGGAAAAAAAAGTAAAGCGGCTGATTGCACGCACAACAATGAGACGTGAATGACGGTACTGTTTTGTTAGTACCCGACCATAAGAATGTTTTCCTAGGTTTGTAGCTACGAAAACAAAAAAATCCAAGGGTAAATAAATTACAAGGGCAAATCGTTCGGCTACGCGTCGACTTCGTCTTCGACGCGTAATGTACAAGGTGTTTCCTTCATTCCGGAAAATTGAAATATCTCGTAAAGTACTGTACTTGTCAAAAAAAAGATTCAGATAAAAATTGTCCGATACGAAGGCGGACATACTAAGGTGTAAGTTAATTTTTGGTGAGTTAGGTGGAGAGGGAAATTTTTAAATCGAATTGATTTTTTAAAATGGAACCCTATTGAGACAAATTCAACGAGCTACATGAAAGGTCATTTCTTTATATCCTAGACCGTTTAAGCCTCATCGTTGGTGGACAATTATCGTGCCGTCGCTCCACAAATCGCCGCGTTAACGACGCGTCTGCGACAACATATTCACTTCTAGGCTAGACAAAGTGCAGCTTCCAAACAAGTTTCACGTAAATATTTTTTTTTATAGGTTCAACTCTTGTCGGGATATTTCGAGATAAGGGAAACACCCTGTATACAAGCAACCGTGCCCGACACATATTTTCTAACAAGAGGGTGAGGTGTGGGAAGGGTGGAGCCGAAGCTGCAGAAGACAGGAGAAGGCAGTTAGGGGAGAATGTGGGGGAAGGAACGTCTGGCTGGCTAAGCAGAAGAAAAACCGAAGATTTCGGACTCGAGGGGTAAGCCGTGTGTTGAATACGCACCGAACGTCTGTAGACGGGTAGGAAAGGGGAGAAGAGCAGTTAGACTTGTAACCTCGGGCAACCTTCGGTTGTCTGGGGTTTAAACGTTTCTGCCCAGACAAGGCGCAGTACATAGTTCAAAGTCCTCTGGTGAAAACATAGTCGCTGATTCATACTCGCAAAAAGGATTCAAGGAAACAAAGCACGGTCGTAAACTTTTCCAAAGCACACAATGATTCATTAATGATTACAACCTTGAAAACTATCCTGACTCACTGAAATCTACCCATGATAACAGCAGGCTCTCGCGATGTTTCACCGTAAAATTATTCCACTAGAAACCCGATTGCTATAAATTTGACCTTTGTACGCTTCATTATTTTTTGTAATCATATCTTTGAAGCAGTGTTCCCGGTGATTGTTGATGTTCTTATTGCAACTGTACTTTGTCGCAGACTGAATAGTTGGATGATATTTTTGTACGCTGCACAGTGCAACATGCTGTGGATATAAATCGAATTTATTGTTGTAAACTATGTAAACGTAAAAAAAATTGATAGAGAGAATTAGTAAAAATTGAATTTAGTAATATATGTATAAGTTTGGTTTCCAATTCAAAAAAAATTTCTTTTTTTCTGTAGAAACCAATTTAAAAGTGAACGGTTCGAAACTTCCCGCAATTTTGATGGTGTTGCGTTACATTGCCGTATACATGCTTATGCTTTTATTTATGAATAAAAGTACGCGTGTGCTGTTGGGTACATAATGTGTCTCGCACATTATCGATATTCTACATTTCTCAGAAGTGTGTACGGCAGAATGGTTACCAGGAGAATGTCGCAACTATGCAAATATCGAAAAGAAAGTAGACAGAAGATTGCACGCATACATCGCGGACCATAGAAGTTGGTTTCCAGGGGTCTTTGAGCCATCAAGCCGTTGACCTTGGAAAGGTAGCACGGAGATCTCGTGGTGTAAGAGCAGTAGTACTCTCCTCTCTACGTGGGCGTTCGGTAGGAGGTTACAAGCCTGCGAGAGGAAAAAGGCCGGTTGCGATGCAAGGGGAAAGGAGCAGCGTGGGGTAACGAATGTCTGGACGGAGACAGAGAGTCTCCATGAAGGGAGGGTCGATATTTACCGGCCTTCCCCCCTCTCCTAGTCGGGCAACGACCTACCACCCCTACCTACCCTTCGAACTCGCTTTCCTTCCCTCACTATTCTTCCCTACACCACCCTTAACGTCGCTGCGTTATACGTTATTGCATCCTAACCCTGAAACGGCCCAACTTGTGTCCCTCGAGACCGTCCAACTACCGAGAAAGACACCGTGGTCAAGAGCGGATACCTGATCATAGAATACCACTGAACACGATTCAGGGAATTTACTTACTTTTAAATTACACACTGCCTTATGTTATCACTTTCGGATGGTACTTCAGGGTAGTTGAATCTACCTTAATGTAGGAAACAGTTTTTGTTATACTTTTTCTACCATATTTAACGTATTCAAGTAATGCTTTAATGAGGTAGACTTGCTACGACACCTACAATTATACTATTGTGTTTCGCATGTTTTCAATAACAATCTGTATTCGGTATGCATATCTATGTTTAATATTCTATGTCTTCTCTAAATAGAAAATGATTTATTTGCATTTCAAAAGTTATTGCATGCTTTCGGTGAAATTATTGCGGAACATGTCGCGAAACAGTACACCGCCATCTGCACGCAGAAGATTGGATAGGATTCCAACGACTCTGTCGGTAACACGAATGTCCGACAATTACCGTTGTTGGAAATTTTAAATCGTAAATTTTAAACGCAATAATGATAAATATAATGCGAAAAAGATGTTACAATAACATGCCAACCAAATGGTTTCGATAAAAATTGATGAATGACACTCGGTCAATAAACTGGATCGAAGAGCAGGATTATTTATAATAAAATGCGAAACAAACGTCTCATCGATACAAACAAAAATGTTTATATTAAAATATTGCGCAATAGTAGAATGTTTTACGATTTATGTTTTACTACCGCAATCAAATGAATCTTTCTCATGACGTTTTCGTTTTCGGGATTTCCACGGAGAACATAATATTCACGATACATACTTCATCGCGAGAAAAACATCTTTGAACAGTTTATAATTCCTTCAGAAAAACATGGTCAACGGTAAGTCTCACGTTGAGACATACGAAACGTATACTTATTAATGTATCTGTATCACGGATCCAAGAATGTGCCGCGTAATGTTAGTATCAAAGAGAGTCTGTCCATGCCTTGTTGAAGTAATAAAACTGTATTGACACTCTCTGTCGCGGCCGTAGCAACCTGGCTTATGAATAAAGAACGAGCACGTTTCCAGGTGACGATAAACCCGACTTCTTCAAGGAAGTAATTGGACAGTTGAAACCCGTGCTTCATTTATGTATCTCTTCTCCTTCTCATTCTGATTTGAGAGTATACTTCACTAATTTTGACTAAAAGTTCGCCACAAATTAGTCAATATTAACAATCTTTGAAATAGTTTAAAGATACGACGTATAGTTTATAATAGTTTAATCAATAAAACGACGTCGAAGTAAACATTCTTGCGAAGTGTAAATGATCTGCGACGGAGAATGACGAATTTATTATTGCTACGAATAAACAAATGCTTAATGAAGTAAGCCGTTTACAAGATTAGAAACGTTTCGAACCGGTTGAATGCGAAAGTTGTGCCGCAGTGGATCTCTTCTGACTAGATAACTACCATTTTTTTTGGTTCGTGCCTCGCCACGCGCCTACCGTTTGATAACGATAGAAAACGAGATAACTCGAGAGAGAGAGAGAGAGAGAGAGAGAGAGAGAGAGAGAGAGAGAGAGACCACTGGCTGCTAAGCCCGTCTGAAGAATTTCAAGAATTTCAGAACGGTGCCGTGCAACGGCACACGATCGTCGACATTAATGCGGTGTAAACACGTTCCCTAATTTTTGCGAACTATACTTCCATGAAAATGTTGTTAAAAAGTGAAAAGAGCCAAAAATATAAAGAATCAAAATATAATACAATATAGTTGGATTAAAAATAATCTCAGTTTTCATTTTTCATATTTACATATATCACTATTTACGTGTCATTTAAAAAATTGACAACTACAACAATGATGATAACAAAAATTTTCTTTGAAGTGTATTTTAAAAAATAATTGAAGTACTCAATATGTATTATAGCATTATCGTGTCACGATAAAATTAATTAAACAGTAACAGGATTATAAAATCGACGTCTCCTGGTCATTAATATATAACGTACCCCGGCGAGGGAAAAATTCTTCAACCATGCGTAAAAGTACACTTTCTACCAGGAACTGTCCAAGGAGCTGGTTTGCCGGCCAATGCGATATGCGCGTGTTAAATGTCAAAATGTTAATGCACCGTAAATTTATTATTACGCAATTGTACTACGAAATATGATTTCGATCACATTTTACGTTATATTATATACCTTAAAAAATTACTTTCCTTTCTCGATAGTATGACGAGTTATTTAATTATAGACTTGCAATCTTTGCAACCAAAAATTTAATTTTAATGACAACAACAATAAAAAATATTTTTATAAGTTTCTAAACCTTTTCTACCTTACGTGCCATTTTCTCGAAGGATATTTCTCCTGATAACGGATTATAGGGTCACGTGTGAAGCGCTTTATATACACTTTCGGTTTTACACAAATCAACGAGCTCGTTAAATTTGAAATAAAAATATAATTACCTTATTTTTGTTTACATAGTCGGCCTCTAGAATGCAGAAAATAGAATGTGTACAAAATATAAATGGTGTCCTTAACGAATGAGAAGAAAGATTATTTACGTATTTGGAGACCGTATGTTACGCAAACTTTCGTACAGAAACACACACTTGCTGCTTAGAAACTAACAAAGTCACTGCTGTTCCCATTAAGCTCGATTACCAAAGGGAAATATCTTTCCAATGTCAGAAAATTGAATTGCTGGTAAACTTAATTTCTCTAAAATTGTTACGTTCATATTTAATATGAATACATAAACATCGACGATTTCACCATGCAACAACAGGTATATATCGAGGCGTATAATGCCGGAGGAGAAGAATACTATCCAAAAGTGTAGAGGAATTCCTTTGCGAGGGTGTTGTATTCAGTAAATTCAAGCGAGAAGAAGCAATTATGTTGAAGGGACAAGAAGACAATAGTTTCATAAGTCGAGCACAACGTGACCGTAAAAGTACGGTCGTTCAAGGAATGGCAAGATGGGCAAGAGCCGAGCGAAGTACGGTTAGTTTCTCCCCGGATGTCTGATGGCCTCTTTCTTGTACAAGCGGCCTTGTCAGGAATGCACATTTTCCGCCGGTTCTCTCCGTTTACTTCAGCTTCGATTCGAATCGATGCACAGACGTCTGCCACCTTTCACCCATCGTCTCCTAATCACGTGACCGAACTTGTTATGTGTTTAACATCGTCATCGTCAATGTTGCCGTCGCTCGAATTTGTTTGAGTACGATCGCTTTCGATCCGTCATTTTGTGCACTCTTCCCATTTTGCCTTTCAGTAAATTTCACAAGGGCTCGGAAAATTCCGCGTATACATAAAAATATTAACACTAAACCTACCATCGCCGGTCAAAATGACCGGTTCCAGATTTTTCATTTTACGATTATTGATATAATAAAAATAATTTCATCAGAAATTATTGTATATCTTTAGTGGAGTACATATTACAACAGGAGCTGCACAAAGTCTAAATAAAATAAATCTTTATAAGGGAACACGTACCAGTGACTTTTAAGTAATTATTTTTATAAGGGAACATGTACCAGTTACTTTTTAGGCTCTACAGGTTTAGCGTTTATAAAAAGCTATCTTCGAATCGATCTAATCAGCCCGCACCGTTATAAAATCATAAATCAAATTTGCAATGAATGAATTTCCAAACAAATATTTCGAATTTTCAGTAAATATGTAAGAATCGAATACTAGTGATTTTTCACTCGTTTACAATATATGAATGTTTATTCGAACTTTAAAGAAACCTCAGACACAGCGAACGTTCGCAACGTCAAAGTTTGCGCAACAGAATTCACACTGTTATCCGTGAATCCATAAAACAATGAATTATAAGAAAATATGTATGCAGAATACTGGTTTGAAACCATCGAGATTAAGTCTTGACAGCCATTGCGCCCACGTTGGGCAACCATTTATCTGGACTGTTACTCGCGAAACAGAAAGAGAAAGGAAATCTGCGGTGGTGTTTCGTCGCAACCAAATAACTGGGTAGCGTATCGAAGAACACTACGAAAGTACAGGGTGTTTCAATTGCAACGTTATCTTAGGACAAAGTTTAAGAAAGAAATTAATACAAAAATGTTATGAAAACACATATCAGAGAAAATAAATAATGTCGGCAACACTGTCATTGGGATTGTTAATGGAAAGATCACTTTCTCACAATACGAATATATACACAGTACTAATATTAACACTAAACCTACGACGAGAGGTCGAATGATCCATTTTAGATTTTTTATTTGACAATTATTAAGATTGTAAAGGTGTTTTCATGAGAATTGATTGAATACATTTTTTGACTCCAGTATATATTATAGGAAAAATCGCACAAAATATAGATAAATTTAATCTTGTTATTTTTATAATACCATACAAATTAGTCACTTTTGATGGTCGATAGATTTAGTGTTAATATTGAACATCCTGTATGTTCTCAAGTCGACGAGATAATCTGCAGCTGCACGCGACTGCAAGCTCCTAATAAGTATTTCGATACACCTCGAAAGATAATACATAACGTTCTTGGAATTTGAGATAAACTAAATCATGTTAGAGATTGAAGTAAATGAAATGATTACCTAATATAAGTGTGAAATCTATCTTCTACACAATGAAACATTTATACAGGATATTATAGTGATGGCCCTAGTTGAAATTTCTATCTTATTTGTGTAACTCTAATATCCACATTAACGCAGCGGTTGCAGAAGATGATCCAGTGACCTGAAATCCGTATATCCTATCCGAAGCTGGGTTTCCAGGTTGAATTGCGGAATCGGAGAATCTACGTCGCAAAATTCATAACCCGATAACAACTTCGTCTGCTGCTTATCAGGATGAAAATTCAATATGTTGTCTATCACGGCATCAAAAACAATTTCCTCAGAGTACTTCGTGATCATCAACGCACTTTGTTATTGTATTTAGCCAAAACAGCGCAGCTTGCACGGTTCGATCAAATAGAGAAAAGGTGAGGCGAAAAATGGACGATGTTATTATGACATATGGCAACGAAATAGTGAACTTGCATATAGAACGTATGTCTGGAAAATATCGTACCGTGGAGATTTATAAAACGTCATTTCTTCAAAGGATATGTAGTCATACACACTTTCATACACCTCTCCTTCAAATAAAAATATTTCTTCGGATGACCTTCTCCTTTTAATACCGAATACAAGAAAAACAAAAGGAACGGAAATAACGACCCCCACTGTTTACACACTTTAACTGTATCATACCAGTCATCACACATTCCATCAAAATTCGCCGACAAAATTAGTAACATAAATATAAATCAATGTTTCTTTCAGATGTTCTCTCGATTGTTGCATGAAAGATACTCATTTATCGACGTCCATATGTTTCGTTTGTGTACGTCTATACATACCTGACAAGATACCAGATAGAAACGCCAGCTAAACATTTTTTTTTAAATAACAACGGCTTGACCAATTTTCGAACTTATTATTAGTGCCATTTGTGCGTCACATTTGTACGATAAGTCATATCAAAATAATCACAGCTAGTAAATTGTTGTACAATGTGTGGTCGCTAATGTAATGTATTTGAAGTGCGTAGACAATGACCGCGGGATGGGTTGGGCTACATACGTGGGCAACGGAATAATTTGATGTGCCAAACATTAAAACTGTGTACGCGTGGCCAACTTGTTGAGTGGCTATGATGTTTTTATCGTCTATATGACAACATGTTTTGAACTTTTATTTTTCTTGAATTCTTTCGAAAATCTGTGATTATAGTTCAAATAGTTACAAATTAAATTCAATCACGTTAAGTCGACGTTTTATGAAGTGGCCTGTACAGGTGCAAACTTTCCGCGGAATCAGATTTCACAATCGCGAACGCGCGATTCACAGTTGCCGCTTTTCAACGCGACCGCGCCAATAGACAATCACGAAAATGGAGATGTAGTTTTGGATATTGTACACAACAGACGTATGGGAACCAATTAATGGTGCATCTCTAAGCGTCGAGGCAGTGCGGCTTTATTGGTTGTCCTGTGCATTATGCAATTCTGTCTACGATGGCCTTTACGATTAACAGACATTACTCAACAAGACGGGACAGGAGACCTTGACGTACTCGCTGGATTCTTAACCTAACGGCTAACTATTTCATTTGTTGCTGACAAAATTATGGCGAGATGCGAATTTATAAATTACACTCGTCAGATCAATAAATCCCTGAATTCACAGGTTGCTCTGGAAATGAAATCCAATATTTAACGCATCGATGTGACCCACGGATGAGTCATTTCGAGATAATGATATTGAAAATCGATTAAGCGATGTTCACCATCAATGGTCATCTTCAAGTATAATTGTGAAGGGTACTGATTAAGATACGTGACCCACCAACAGTGGATCATTCGGTACTGATTGCTGGATTCTAGACGGATATTGTGACTCACCGTGAGTAGGTCAATGTATTACTTTATTACTTGCAACTAAACTGCGGAAGTCGATGAATATTTGTAGACTTGTAAAAAAAACAATTAAAGAATCTTGAGTCAAAATTCGATTGGCTTTGCGAACAGTACATTGCCGAAGCACGCGTATATTTACATATTTACAGCGAAGCTTCTTTCGCGAATATTTTAAGTAAATAAAAAATGAATGACGGTCGACAAGCATGATGTTATTGAAATTACTCTCTAGAAAAATAACAAAATAATAATACAAAAAGTGAGTACGCCAGGAAGGCTGATACATTTCCCCTTCACTGTTGCGACTTCATCCTTGTTAAATATTATCAAAACTGTACACGTGCTTACACGTGTTCACCCTCATTGTTGCTATTACCCGTTCGAAAAGTATCGCACAGTGACGAGCGTGCGATGACACACGTGATACGACACACGCGAGGAGCTAATAATCACCTGACAAATAATTGCAGACCTACGCGACATCTCCCGAAATCCGCCGCAAGTAACACCGCGCGCAGTGTGATCACGGATTTGAATTTGCCGCGAAAATCGCGATCCCGTGTTCGCAGCGTCCGATAGGTTTTTAAATACGATCTAGAGTAAAGAAAATCGACGATAGTAAATGTCATTGGGAATGCACAGGAAGCTGAATAAAAGGCGTGTTAGTCGGTGCGCGAAAACATCGGGTGTCACGGCACGCGAAACGTAGGAGCGATCTGAAAACATTCGATCGTTCGAAGGGAACAACTGCCGCGAACATAACGTGACATTCAACTTACCGACCACTGTGGACATATTTTCGCCTTGTGTGTCGTTCTACGCCTGGTCCAAGCTTTCCAACGAGTGTTACGTTAGCGATGGTGCGAAACCGTGACGATCGAACGCATGTTTAGCGGCGTGATTGTCCGCTGGTGATTCTGTCCACTCTCGTTCTCAACATACGAGGCAACACGCACGGTCTCTCTCGGTAACGTGTCGGCTCGGAGAGAATTTCAAAGGCGCGTGTGGCGCGAATACTTGGAGACACGGTGACGGTTGTTTGAACGAATGGAACGAACACTCGACGGCCCTCGTAAACGAAAAGACCGCTCGTCGAAATTATATAACCTCTCCACAGAAGCAAAGACGATATGATACTGGCAAGACGATGTTTTCGTGCGAGTTAATAATCACGCGGCCCGGGCGATACTACTGCTACTACTGCTACTACTCTATCGTTAACCAACTCGTGCGGCAAATCACGATTCTTTTGAAAGACCGTTACGGATGTCAAGTGTCAGCCACCATTTTTCCGCACTCTATTTTTGCGGACGGTATACACACATATCGCGCAACTTGTTACACGAAACACATTCTACTTCTTTAAGTGCACACACTTAACACGGTTCGGAGAACCATATGCTCCTCGATAAAGATAATCTCATTATTTGATACACAGGTAACACAGTTTATTTTCTCTTTACGTATAAAATGTTTCTTTTTTTTTAATCGAAATACGTAGAAACTTGTGGCAACGTTTTTGAAAGTGAAAAGCAAAGAGAAGGATCTATCTTTCTCTCTCTCTCTCTTCTATCTCTCTATCTTTCTCTGGCCGTGATATTTCGAAGCTCAGAATTACGAGACAGCCTTGAAAATATGTACCACCCCGTGTAAATGACGATGACAAATTCTTGGACGATACTAATCGCGATACGATGATGCTACCGTCAATTTTTCCATTCTCGTAATAAAATAATACTTGATTAATTTCACTGTATGCGAAATACTAAAGAAAAAAAGAGAACGAGAAACGTGTGTACCGTGTGGCTTGATTGCCACATGTACACGGACTACGCGCGACATATAGCCGAACACGCTACTCGGTAGTTTTCGTAAACGTTCGGCAAGTTAGCTATGTCGCCTCGTTTCATCCTATCCTCCTTCTCTTT
The DNA here is from genome assembly GCA_028455805.1 of Lasioglossum figueresi. Lineage (NCBI taxonomy): Eukaryota > Metazoa > Arthropoda > Insecta > Hymenoptera > Halictidae > Lasioglossum > Lasioglossum figueresi. Next base: position 4,446,371 of record CM052198.1, on the reverse strand, counting down.
TCCTTTCTCGGTTTCTTTCCCCGTTTTCGTCTCAAACACTTCTTCATATCCATCCTTTCACACGACCCATATATAATTCGTTGTCGAATTATGTTAAAAACCACGTACACGTATATAATTTCTATATTTAATATGATTAACTATAGATAATTATGTATGCTGTTATTTCTAGTCATGCTTATCACTTTGAGCACGTAGGTCCCATATGGAACAATATCGATTGGTCAGTAGATTGAAATTTGTAACAAAAATGTTAAACGTGACTGCATCGAAGTCGTTGCAGCATGATTCCCAACTCAGGCACCGAAAACATCAAAACTAGCGCCGCGACATCAATCGATGCCGATTCTTCAAGTTTAATTTACGACTTTCCTTATCTCGAAGCCTAGGCTGAGCTGTTAACGTCTTCCCCAAGGTGTTAAATTCGTCCACCGAACGCTCCTTAATTTAGTACAGAGAAACTGTTTCATAAGATTCAACAGATTGCTACCCCCCCCCCCCCCCCGCCCCTTCCGACCAAACCCGACCCACGATTCTTTGCCTATATTTATATGTTGTTCCACCGCACGTATTTTATCGTCAATTTCACGCGATGAAAATTACGATATCTTTGTTTCAAGTTTATATTTTACAGAAATTGTTCAACAAAAGAGGGGGGGGGGGGGGGGGAAAGCGAAATCAGAATCTACTTAAAAAGCACGGATCTCGAGGAAAGCATAACTAGCACACGAAAAGTCGGCCGATTACATTGACGTGATTTAATAACAATGTCAAGTGTCTTGATTGAGGTCGTCCCAAGATCGACTTACACTTTAATTTACTAGAGTCTGAGTAAAATACATGCAAAGGAAAAGTGACTTACTCCTGACATAATCACCTGTTATGTCCTTCTCGTATTGTTAGGATGTCTATTTTATTAAAGCTTCGACTAATGCAATACAAATTCAACAAAAACAGTTGATCATATCATGAATCGTCTTAATAGGAAGCACTAAGGAATTTAGTGATCAGTGAATCATAGAAAACGTAGAAAAAAATATTAAAACTACATAGATCGAATATATTGGACAGTAGTGGAACTGGCATAATTACAATGTCTCTTCCATGGCTTCCATAATTCCATTAAGTTCGTTTTCATGTATACGTTTAGCGGTCGATTGAATATTGACATGTATTAATATTAAACGATTTATATTTGGGGGAAAATGTATAAGAAAGAAAAATTATAAATAATCACCTTGACAGTTATTTTAACGTTGCAAATTCGGAAATGAAAAAAAAGGACTTGTCCAAGAAATGCAAAAAGAAGACTGACGGAATATATAAAAATGGTATTTATAAGAAACGATTTGGCATTTTGGCAAAAAACTTTAAAATAAATTCGCGTAATGACACGTTCATAAATAATAATCACCTCGCTAAATCAGTACATTTAAGAAAGATTTCGATGATATAAAAAATATTTAAATTAAGGTATATGGGCAATAAGTGAAAGGCAGTACGTTGTGAAAGGTAAATGCGTAGTTATAGACATTTTTACAGAATCTTCCGAATAGGCAGCCACATGGACCGCATGGTTGCCCTAACCTCAAAACATAACCTAGCGACTGGCCAAGGCGTGCAATTAATTTCATTTGATTCAATAAATGCATAGAGAAAGAACATCGGGTACTTACGCTTGATACGAAAAATGTAGAAAACTAAATAAAAACTGTAATGGTTAATGTATGCTTACCAGTATTCTGCACAAAGCGTGGTGTGTTGCCAGTGACCACGGTGCTGTAAGGTTGCGGCGAATGAACACTTGGTTGATTGACGTTCACAAGAAGTTGTGGTTGATGTTGTGATGGATTGTGGTGGGGCTGTTGCTGTTGTGAATGATGTTGATGATGATGGGACAGGTGGTGATGCTTCCCTTTCGTCGGCATGCTCATCACAGGCGTAGGCCTCCCTTCTGTAAACTCTCCACTACCTTCAAAGCTTGTTGCCGTATGTGGCTCTCTGAGGTCCTCATAGGTACGCTATTTTCTCACGCACGTAGTTAAGCGTAATTTCTTTACTCGCAAAACAATTTGTGCAAGGCTAATTCTGTCGTGAGAAATCGGACGTACACAAAATGATGGTTAGCGTTCGGTTACCCGTACGAAACTGATGGCACGTTTACACGCGCGCGCACTTTAGTCACGGCCAATTCATGCACAACACTTCATGTCCTGTTCTTCCGCAGGTTCGTTTTTCTTAAAATAACACTGTTTCCCCTTCGTATTCGTTGTAAAAATCGTACGACTGCTTCTCACGTCGTCTTTGTACGTTGATTCATTCGACTGAAAGTGTTTACGTTCTTATCACTTTCTTTTACTAAAGATTCGCGCGCGGTTGCAGTATTCAACTGCGCACGATCACGTACTTTTCCACAATACTAATAAATTATTGTCAGCAGCCGTACCTACACCGTTCTACCCGCCTAAAATGTCGCGTAAATTGTCTGACAAACAGTAACTGACTTGTTTTCTTGTAAGAAAAAAGAAGCGACGCGCACCATACATTGAGCACAACCACAGCACGCCTTTCTTCCCATTTCCTCGTATCTGTATCTAACGTTTCTTAATGGTGATACAAAAGTATTAATTTCTTTGCAAACCGCCGCTATGTCATTCAACACGGATTATAAAATCAATGATAAACGATATTTATCAAATTAATTAATTGTATCATCACGGTTATATGTATATTAATTAATTCTTCCGAAAGGTACTATTTTTTTTTGAACGACATAAACGGCTTTGTGGTAACGTAAAGAAACAAAATTGTACCACCGACCAATCATCTACTTGGCACGAACTATGTAATGAATATAGAATAGGTCGTGTAAGTGTTTCATTGGTTGTTCATGTTATTACTATTTTTTTTACTTTATCATTATATTTTTATGACTAATAATAATATGTTATAAGTAATGATCAAAAATATTTTCATTAATTTTAGTAATTATAACTATTCTCCCAACTTACACTCGAATATTTTATTAGTATATATTTGTTATTGTAAAATTTAAATTAATTGCAAACTAATAATCAAATGTGGTGAACTAATTCCAGTGAAATAATTTTACAAAAAATTGAAAGGTCCAAGAGTTTATGAGAAAATAGAAACTTATATCAGTCATTTAGCTTTCATACATAACATTCTGTGATACGCACACGTGGTTTGTGGATATGGAATATTATATGATACACAGCAATTTGGACAATTTAGGCACAACTTATCCTCGGCGTTGCCGCTGTTTATAAACAATATCTCTATCAATTTTTATAAACCACTAGACTGCTTACATAAATAAAAAGAATGTGAAAATTATATATAATGAAGAATTAGAAATGTTGCGAAACCCGACATTATTCACAGTATAATGTTATAGAAAATTGTAGTTGAAATATGGAACATGGAACGCATTTTACATATATAAAAAGTTACTGTCATCATATATAGGTAGTGAAGGTTTTATAACATTTTTTCATCATTTCAAAATTTTAACCAATGCGCACATACATATATATACATGTTAAAGTATAGATTAACATTTTGGATACTAAAACTATACTTGCATACAAATTTTACATTGTGATATTATAATAATAGTAGATATATTACAATATTCCTTCCTATAATTTGTATTTAGCAATTTAATTGAATGTGTTGGTACATATTTTTGAATTTCATTTTTATGAATGAAAAGAGAAGCACACCTTGTATATATACGATGTCTTCTTGACATAGCGAAATTCTGAAGCCACATTCATGGAGAACAACTTGTTTCACATAAATAAAGTTTACTAGTAAAAAAGTCTGTCATCTTATCAAGTAATCTGTACCATAGATAGTGATGCCGTTTTTCATATGAATTTCTCAGAAAGCAGAAGTGAAAATTTGGCGACACACGACTATTATTAAATGTTTAATTACGGATACTCAGTCGACAAATTTTTAAAATAAAAAGTGATAAAGGTAGTTATAAATAGTAAAGGATTAAATAAAGTTAAGACACGGACATAGAAAGTATAAAATAATTTCACAAATTTCGTACAATTACTAATTTAATACGTATTACGTATTAAGTTTTTGTACTAATTTTATAAAATCATTAAAATTTCTTTTCATTCTTTGTTGTAGAGTTTAGCCCTTTGTATTTTATGCGTTAAAAATATGGGTTCTCACGGTAAGCTAGAAACCGAAAAGTTAAGGAAGAATCTAGAAGCACAATTGGACAGGCTGGTGCAACAATTAGAGGATATCGAAGAAATCCGGTATATATTAGGATTTATTATATTTATTATATACAAGATACATGTGTTTTATAAAACTTGTTGCTTTAATAGAAATGAATTAGACGAAGAAGCATATGAAAATGCTATGGAACTTACAAAAGAAGATTTAGAAGAGTTTAATGAAAGCTTAAAAAGAATGATATCTGGTGATACAACGTTAATCGATGAATTAAGTGCTATACAATTGGTATGTTATAAGTATACAAATCAATATATAAGAAACATGTTATTAGGTATCAGAATACTCATTGAAACATATTTTCATGAAATAGGCAACAAAGGCAGCAATAAGTAAAGAATTCAAAACTCCTGCAGTTATAAGAATGTTTGGAAGGCGAGAAACAACACAACTTAAAGGACGTTTATCACAAATAGATTGTGATATAAAACTTGGGAAATTGAATAAAGAAGCTGGCGACCGTCAGCGTAGTGAAGTGTTAAATGCACTCAGGCAACTTGGAGAGAAATTAGAACCCTATGAATTACAATTATTAGAAAAAATGAAATCAATTAACATAGATACTACAGATTATGTACAAGTTAATGAAAGTACAGAAAAAGGTAGAATGGCTATGGCCGTAGTTGGTGATGAAGTCAAAGTAACGCAAAATATCTAGGTTCACATAATTGCTGAACAATAATTTTAACCATTTAACTACGAGAGAATTCAATTGTATATAAAAAATATAGGAACGCGCTATGTATTAAAATTGGAAGTGACAATTATTTTTTCTATACAAAATTTTGTGAAATCTTTTCATTTCACACTATTTTAATAGTTAGGTTTTACTTGAATTTTATTGTTAATTTTTTATAAAGTTTTCTTTATAGAACTGTATGACCAAGATTGAAAACTATTTTTTTAAAAATGTGTTTGTACAAGTTTGGTTTTATAAATAGGAATTACGTAATCTATAACGAATAAATATATTGTACAAGGTTTTATTATAGTATAATAATAAAATATGTATTTGACTTATTTCATTGTCATACTTACAAGCTAAATGGACATCTACGAAACAATAACACAAGTAAATAAATGTATGTTTTCTATATTTCACATCATATTACTTTTGTCAATATGTATACATACATATGTCGTACGAATACGCCTTGAAAAAATATTTTGTACAGGCAACATTATTTCTTTAATTTGACAAGAATAAACTTCTTTTTTTGTACAAACCTTTGTATTAAGAAAAACAATTTAAATCTTTTGTGTAGTATTTGTATTATATGATCCTATATATATGTTTTATTACATTATTGCATTTTATCTTAAGTTTTTTTAAACTATAAAACATACTCGTTCCGCAATAACATTAAAGATTTAAAAGCAGAAAAACAAGAACAGCCTTTAAACATTTGCTTGTATACATATTACAAGTACTTCCACTTAAGGAGAACGTTTACAAAAGCTTGTCAAATTGGTGTCAAGAATATATTAATGTGCTTCTACAATGTATCTTTTTCTTTTTACAATTATAGCAGATGTTTTTTTAACTTCTTCCGCGGGCTTATTTCTTGATTAATATATGTGTTGCATATTAACGTATAATTAACGTTTACGTCGACAAACTCTTTTATGTTCACGTTGCCAATGAACTTGTTGACAATCGGTACTGCAATATGCAGTATTCCAACAACAATGATATATAGCTTCAGCTTCACAATTGTAACACTAAAATCATCAATTTTGTTAGAATTTATGCATATTAAGTTTGCTATATATAAGGCCAATCTCGTAACGTGACGACTTCAAGTCATCCTGGAAACCATGCAACATTCGTTCGAAAAATGGTTGTTTACAACAAATAACTTACAAGTTATTATACTTGAAGTCGTCATGTTACGAGACCCTGTATACACGTATAAAGAAAACAGTGAAGGATGATTACCCATTGTTTCTTTTTTATCTCAGATATGATTTGTTGATGTCTGTCTGTAAGTTGCCGCACTTCTTTGGCATGTTCAGCTTGTAATTTCTCTAACTCTTTACACTTTTCTAATTCTAATTCTCGACGTAATTTCTCTAATGTTGTCGTGGTCGGTTGTTCAGACGTCCTACGTTCTCTTTTTATCTATACAAAATACATAATTAATATATTGTATTAACAAATACATATGATATTACAAATAAATAATTATAGTGAAGAACATTCTTTTTTTGTTCTCTGTTACTACAATTATTATTTAATTTATAATGTGATCAACATCAAATATTTATTTCAGAATTATATTGTTTTTCACTATGGTTTAATTTGTATATCTTGTACCTTTGCTGGTAGTGTTTCGGTTTGTATCTGTTCTGTTTGTACAAGAACACATTTCGATCTTGGTTCCTGGGAACTAGATGTAACCATGTCCTCTTGCGAACCTTCTTTCTTCAAACCCTGGGGACAGGTACTGGATATTCCTCTTGCAGGTTCATCTTCTGCTACTGGTAAACAGGGAACTTGTCTTTCTTCGCCCTCATCTTTACTTACTGAAGATTTTTCTTCAGTTTCTTTTGTCTCTTGACTCGGAAGCAGTTCACCGTGGCCATCTGAGCTAAGACGTTCAACTTTGACTCTTAAATCTTTAAAAAGCTGTTTGGCAGGATTAGAATTGTTCGCCGTAAATTTTGAACCTGATGACATATTGCGGATCTTTGTTGGTTTCGGGCCGTCAATATCGTCGTCGATATCCAAGTCTTCAATGCTCTTGCCCAACTTTTGCAGCAAGTTCTGATGATGCTTCAGCTCTTCGAATGCTCTGTTCCATGCAGTGGATCTTTTTATCTATGAAAGGTAAATTGTGCACGGTTTAAGAAATGTTGATTTCCCTTGCGACTGCACAATGAAACGTAGTGGTGAGAAATTAATTGTACACTTTAGGCTGCTGTATGTGCATACCTTCATTTCTTTCCACTTTCCTTTTTCCGAAGGCTATGCAAGAATTCGTTGTTAACATAATAATATACCTATGCAAGTGCAACAACAATTTCTAAATTTGCTTTCTCTCAACGGTTCTCTTCTATTGTGTCAGTGATACGATACACGGTAAATGGCGTGTAACCTAAACCGAGAATTTCACAGTGTTCGCGTGACAATTTCGCGTGGTACTCCGGACAATATTTGCGGTTTATTTTTACCTGTAAACTTTGCAGACTCGTTGTGATTGGACGTATGAACATCTTTTCGATGTTGGCACGCATGTGATGACCACCAAAAAACCGAACATCGTAAATGTTGCCGTTGGATTGCATAACTTTAGCCGGCCAGTATGGATATCCCTTTTGTTTTGCATAAACTAGTTGATGTGGTGGGTTGCAGGGTATACAGAACCACATTTTTTCTGACTTCTCGTTTGATATTCTATAACAGTCGGAGCAACGACGTATTTCCTGAAGATCATAGCAACAGTCTTGGTACATTGTATTACCCATTTCTCCAATCACGCTATGAGCTAAACATAGAAATTGAATCTATTACTTTACTACATATTACGGCTGTACTTCCGAAAACGTCTATGCTCCGAATTGGATGAAATTTTGGAAATAGGTTGAAATGCAAGAACGATTTTTGATGTTTTCGGAAGTTCAGCCTATATTAGTTTTATACAAGAAATTTTATCTCATCATCAATTCATACCTCCATGGTACACAATAATATTGTGCAATATATTATGTGCATCAGCTTGAAATTCTGCGAGATTATTATATTCATTTTTTTTAATTTTTGAATCCATTATTGCCAAGTCCATATGATGTTTTATGAGAACACTTGGCCGCCATGCGTCTTCACCTTCGCTAATCCAAGTTGGACCCGAGTATTTATTAGCTGGTGTAATTGGTTCATTGTTAAAAACAATTGTACGATTTGTAATTTCTGGTGGCAGTTTTGCTTTCAAATGACCGCAAGTAAAACTCAGAATATGGTTGAGATCGAGTTTATCTGGGTACGTGTCATTATTTATACTCTGAAACAATCATTCCTATTTTATGTATATACAAACTATGAAGTAATAATTAGTTCATTCAAATGAGCAAGTCAATAATGAGTGTTGTAATGGGTTGGAATACGTTAATTACAAATTTATTTACTTACTTCACAAAAATTACATATTTTTAATTTAGCTGTACTTGGTGTGTGGCATTCAGAATGATAAACTCTGTAACACTGCTGACAACATTCTACAGCTCCAGCTTTGTAGCACTTGCAACAGTACCAATCATGATTATCAGTGCTTACAGTGTCTGTTGGTAGTCTATAACTTTCTTGCTCTATACCACTCTTTGTTGGTACTTTCTTCAGAAAAACAAGCCCATCGTCAACTGCTTTATTTAATTCTTCCTGTGCTTCTTGTTCTGTAATTCCATACACCCGAGCAAGATGTCGTACCATACGATCATTACTGGGCAAACTCCTTTGGTGTACAGTTATTTTTATGGCATCCCATATTCGTTGCGTCATAAACGGATCAGTTTTCCGACGTATAGACATTGTAATGAGTAGGCACTAAAAAATATGAAAAATAGACACCAAGTTTACATATAGTTTACTTTAATTTAGGAAATATTTCTTATTTATTAAAGTCACATTAATGTTACTTTTATAGACATCGATAGAATAGAATATAAAAAGTTATAGTAAGTCTGAAGAAAAGCCTTAAAAATTGAACTTTTAAGATCATTAATGTTACTTTCATAGACATTGATAGATAGAATATAAAAACTTATAGCTGGTCGGAAGAAAAGCCTTAAAAGTTCATTGATAGAATAGAATATAAAAAATTATAGTTGGTTGGAAGAAAGGCCTTAAAAAATGAACTTTTAAGATAATGATATTTAAGGTTTACATATAGCTAATACCAGCATTTGTAATTGCATAGATAAATAATCTACCTGCCCTCATACTCTCATACTTTTGTATCTAAAATGTGCAACAGTTATATAGACACCCCCATGCATAACACAGTTTATCAAAGTATAATACCCATGTATCAGTTCCTATTCAACAGTACTGTTTTAAACTTCGTAGAGCAAAGAAGTTGCTAAATTAAGTACTGAAGTTTTTGCATTATGAATTCTATTATTCTCAGTATAGGAGCATATGCATTGTTATTGTTCAGTTTTATTACAATTGTGATCCTGTTAAAAAGACAATTTAAACAGTGGACGTATACGTCAATGTATATTTTATCTATGTCTGATGTGTTATTTTCCATACTTACAGCAGGCATATTGCTTATCAATTATATGGAGACAGATATGCAAATTTTGGATGAGATAATTTCAAACAATAACACGTGGTATGGGAAAGATCAGAAAGACAATTTTATAGAATTTCATAAATTATTAAAAAATAATTCTAATACAACTCGTGAATGTAATATTATGCATATAATGTTACACAATGGAATGTTCCTTATACCATTCACAAATTCTTTCATATCTCTGTTAACGTTTTCTGCACAATCCGATCTGAATGTATCTAGTCTTAAAAATCAATGTTACAAATCATGTCAGTTACAAAAATCTATTGAAAAAGATAATAAGGTAAATGAATCAGACTTGCAGAGTATAGAAAAATGTGAGACAATTGAATGCAAGGAATTTGATTTAAAGCCTACATTAATACAACGTTACCAGAGAAAATTACTAGAAGTCATACAGTATAACAAAATGATTGTTATGATATTTGTAATCAATCAGTGGATTGCACCAATTGCTGTAACAGGACTTCTATATCCAATTGTATATGCCAATGTAAGTTTCATTAAGGATACAGAAAATGCAAGATGTTCTGGAAATTATTTTCTGTTTGGTGATTATTATAATAGTGCAAAAGTTGTGAATACTGCACAAGATTATTCTAGTTTCTATGCAATATCTCAGCAGAAGAACTATACTAACGATATTGAATTATTAAATATATCAAATCCACAGGTGAATGAAATAATATCTAAAGTACATAGCATTGTACATTCTGCATTAGATAATACATATGACACCTCGCACAATATTAGCCACAAAGAACCTTATAATACCACCGAATTATTTGACACAATAGAAGACTTAGAACATAATACACATACAGAAATTTGGAAACATAACAATGACAATCTATATAGCACAGAAACTTCTATGGATGAAACAATGACAATGCAATATGAAAATGCTTTTAATTTAACAAATCCAGACAATGCATATTTACCAAGTAATATACAATCAGACAATAATACTAGTGAATACGATAAAGAGGAACAATTATTCAATTATTTAATGAAAAATTCTTCTAAAAATATATCAGTTCAAGAGGATAATACAGATAATGAAATTATTATAAGCACTACTCAGATATCAATATTTAATATGCTTCAAACGAATAATATGAAAATTGTTGACAAAATCGTAGAACCAACTACAACAAATAATGTATCAGTTATCACCAATGATCAAATATATGCTGAAATACTTAAACGTATTCATAATGCTGTACATTATACAATGAAAAACAAATATAATCAGCAAAATAACAAAAAACAGCCAAAACAAAGAATCTTAGAACGAGATTTTAATCATAATTCTATAACAAACAAATCTAATCTTTCTTCAGTTATTCAATTCATTACTTACAAAAGTAATAATGTACCGAACGAAACTTCCATATATGTAATGGAGAAATATTCGATACCAGTACAATTTTTAAAACTGTATTTACTTTTGCTTCTATTTATAATATATTTTTTGCCAATTTTGTTCTGTACAATCTTACATCAACGTGGAAAATTAAACTGTCAACTTGTATTGGACAAACTGAAAGCAAAAAATGAAATATTGTCAAATACATCCAACGATAGTTTAATAATAAACAATATTAACAGCACAAGTTCCAAAGAATCTATAGATTCTAAAGGGGCTTCTACGTCGAAGCAAGATTCTATAGACTCTAAAGGAAGTAGAAAGAAAGCGCAGAAAAATGTTGCTGCTTTAGAACAAATAGAAATATTTAATGAAAATTCCACAGAAAGACAGAATGAACAACAAGAAGGCTATGAAATTGATAAGAGAATAATTCAATTAAATATGATTGTACAAATGAAAAATACTATAAAACTTCTTGATACCATCAAAATGTCTTTATTTTGTGGAACAATATTATGGACACCAATACTTTTTGAAGTATTATCTAAAATATTTGCACAAGTGTCTGCACCAGAATGGTTGTTTAATATTACATACTTATTCGCCGTCACGTTTAGTATCATACGAAATTTATTCAATCTTAAAATGATAAAATTACAAGATATTAATGCAAGTATTACTAAAACAAATAGTATTCATCCCATCGTATAAATCATGTCCTCGCTAAATATATCTACTACTCACTAAAAATAATTTACACAAAGATCAATTTTTATCACGACATACATTTTTAGTTTTTCTTAGAAATGTTACATCCGCAATTTGTTATCATTAATTGTGAATTATGAAACTACCAATACTTAATGTGTTGTTATTATGCAATTGAAAGTTACATTTACGTATATTATATTTATTCTATACAATGCAACAATCTATTCTGCAACAATGGAAAATAAATATTTTTCTTTTTTAACAAAATTTTGATTTATTATTATTTTACAATTTCTAATACGATAGCAAGAGAATAGACATTGAAATTTACTTACCAAAGCTGATACACAAAATTGCTGTTCATGTAATGTTACTTTTCGATTGTGACTAATGGTATCCTATACAAGATCACGATTATTTGTCAATCCATATTTCTTTGTTATGCAGGAAAACTTGTTGAGAACGAAAGATAAACTTTTGCCGACGCCCGACAGTAATAATAAGACAATAATTAACAATAGCGACGCGCAACTACATGCACATATCGCGCACGTCATAAGATTAACCTAACCTAAATAATGCGCGCGCATCTTGTAATTTAAAATGTAATTGTATACCATCGGCCTTCTAAAATATACCTAAATACATACATGTTTAGTTTCGATATGTTTCTCCCTCTAGCCTTATTGTAACTGTCCGAAAACAATGAAACGGTGCAAAACAGTGGATGTGTACGTACTATTATTTTTTTGTCATCATTTCTATCAACTGAGAATTTACAGATCCACGTCCAAAAACTAAAAGGGATAGTTAGTACATACATACAGTGGGGGACAATAATTAAGCGGACACTTAAAAATCGCATAATTTTTTAAAAATTGGTCCAAAGGACTTGAATTTTTTTAAGATGTTAGACCGACTAGTTTGCTAGAGAATGAGCAAACGAAAATTTCTTTAGATTGCACATGGTAAGAATCATACAAAATTTTAAAAATACAGACTCAGATAAAAAAGTTGATAAAAAAACATTTTTAAAATTTTGTATGATTCCTACCAATTGCAATCTAAACAAATTATTGTTTACTCATTCTCTAGCAAACTAGTTGGTCTAACATCTTTAATAAATTCAAGTCCTTTGGACCAGTTTTAAACAAGTTATACAATTTTTAAATCCCCGACTGTATATATACCAATGCAAAGAATAAAAAAATAATACATATATATATATAATGCTAATATATTAGCACGAACATTTTTGTGATTGCCCACGTTGTAGCAAGTTTGTTTGTCTCGTCTATCCTCCGTGTATTTATATTTTTTCTCGCAAACATCTGATTTAGAAACATATCATGTATATATACATGTATGCATGACTACATATATGTAGTTATAAACAAAACACGACACTCACTTTCTATAACGGCTCGCTAACAATTATATTCGCTGTAGAGTAGCGCCACGAGCCAGTAGGGACAACAATTTAAAGAATAGAAACATGAAAAATATGGGAATAAATATGTTAAGGAGGTTATTGAAGTGTAAGCGAGGAAATAACATACAGAATAAAGGAATATTTAGCAAAGTTCGTTTAACGAAACGAATCAAATACATAGAAACATAAAACATTATGTTTCTACGAGTTTGAATTTGACTCTGTCGCACCTAAGTGGTCATCACGTGCATTTGTTTACGCAGCTACTGTCTCGGCTCGTTGAACGAACTGTAGATTATAATTGTGTATTTTGCTTTATTATTATTTATAGATTAGAACTTTCATGCTGATATCTTTAAAATCACACTGTTTATAACAATTGTTTATACTTATATATAGTACTATGTAAAATTACAAAGGGTGTTCAAATACTTCTTCCTTCAACTTTTCCAGAATTTGCATACCATTGCTCCAAGGAAATACATGAGCTCTCATTTTTGGAATATCCATTTTCTCGGATCCATCCAATATTTTAATAAGCGTGTAATTTTGTCGCGGAAACACGAAATCACGCTCGGTCAGTCGTAAACTTGGGCATAAATCGTTTTTTCCGTCACCAACGTATGCCACACGATCGAAGTTTACTCCTTCGTTTTTTCGCTGTTTCATATAACTTTCTAGAATTTGACCTTTACATAAATTAACGGTGCTTAGTTTGCACGAATCTTGTACGTGATACATATCTATCCTTATTACACCGTTGTCATCAACTTTCGCTGGATTTGTAAAGACTTGTGCAATAATGTGATCTAACTTTTTGTTTCTTAACCATTGTCCAATGAACAATGTATTCGAATCGCTAATAATAATAATTTCACAGCCTCGGACATGTAACTCTTTTAGAAGTGTTTCGATACCAGGCACCGATGGTATTTTTATAATAGCTCTCTCGATTTGTTTACTATCGATTAAACTGCTGTGCAACAATTCAAATATCTTCGCCATATACGGGATCCAACCGCTAGTACGATATAATTCCTTCACATTGTCCGTTAATTTTTCCTGGGGTAACAGCTTACGAGCGACGATATCGGTATTATCATTACTAATCGTATGATCAAAGTCGAATACGACGAGCACGGACGGATGCATCTATTAAAATGCAAATATATTACAAATGGAAGCTGTTTTAATCATTTTCTTCTAGAATATATATGTAATTGGTTTCGTTTTAGCTGATACCTCGTAGGTACCAATAACGTGCACAGTCCTGTAAATTCATATTTCCTACTGTTTTTGTCACTATATATTTTGTTGGACTATTTTTAATTTACTTGCGAAAGGTGAAATAGGCAATCTTATCGTTGACAACATAGAAAATTATATAATATTTAAAATATGAACAAATGTGAATTAAAATAAATAAATATATATCAATAATTTTATTGATAAGAATACATCAATGCTTATATTACTAGCCACTAATGTCACTTACTAGAATAGGAAAGAGCGCAATAAATAGGGTAATAATAGAGTAGGACAGAGTAGGACAAAGTAGGAATGAATGAGTGAGTAAGTGAGTGAGAGAGAGAGAGAAAATATGGATGAACCGAACGTGTGGATAAAACAGTTTTGTAAATACTGGATATTGTAAACCACAAAACTCAATTCTTAGTTGTAAATGAATAAATCAACATATCTATCTAATGTCACTTACTGTCAATTTAGTTTTTAAGTGTGCATTAAACCGTGATTTCCACTTTGTCAGATATGAAAAATAATACAATTACAACCGAACTCTTAGACAGGTATCCGGCGACTGTCTCTTTTAGGTTAAGCGCTGCAGCCTGCAGGTACAGGGTGATTCAGTGAATGTTCGTTGGGTGCCCTAGCTACCATCGCATCGCACGCATTGCCGCTATTGGCCAAAGAATTGTCTCCGAAGAATGTAAACACTTTGCCTAGCTATCATCTTGCAAAGTGCATATATACTGTATACGTATAACTTATAGCGGCTGCATCTATACTGTATATATTTACGTGGATACCTCTGTTATTAATATAATATATCCTATTTGTTTAGGTATTTAGATTTACAGCCATCGATATGCAACTAATATACATATATACAAGGGTATCCCGGGTTTTTCTTGCCAAACTACGGGAGCATATTCTACAATCTACAAGTATGTATATATACTTGTAGATTCTATAGAAATAAGAAAAAATTGTTATTTGAAGTTCGGTTATTACAAAGTTATAAACAAATGAAATTGAATTTGGTAACGGCGGATCTTACTTTGCTGACTACACTAACAGGTGTTGTAAAAGTGACACTGATGTTGAATCACTCCAATAAGATAGTAAACATGATAACTATTCATACTCTGCAAAGTAAAATCTGCCGTTACCAAATTCAATTTCATTTGTTTATAACTTTGTAATGAAGCGTTTCTAACCGAACTTCAAATAACATTTTTTTCTTATTTCCTCTTGTAGAATACGCTCCCGTAGTTTGGCCGGAAAACCCGGGACACCCTGTATATGTATACATATCATTATAATTAAAAGTACATTATCAGACAATATTTGAACTAAAAAGAAGGAATATGTATTTTAATCATTATTAATACATTTCTTACAATAGACAATAGAATAGGACAATAGTTACCTATATATATGAACAGCGCCTATTCTTTATAAAGAATAGTATAGTAAGAATACTATATATAGTACACTACAATAATATTATTTACACACGAGCGTGAAAAGTATATATATATATTTATATTTATGCATATTCGTATTACGTGTTAATTCATCATTAAAATGAACAATAGCCATGCAAAAGCTACTAAAATATCTAATCACAGTTTAGAAGATGATGGTAACAATTCTTTCCCAGTGAAGGTGCTGAAATATTTCTACTATTTAACCTACGATGATGTGTCGGTTCTTTTTTAAAATTTATTTTAAAATTTATTTAATGAATTTACTTGGATTTAAGGCACACATATTTATTTATAACAAGTATCAATATATGATAATGTTTGTACAGACTGTAAACAATAGTTGATATTTATAGAAACCTTCAGTAGAGAACATGGATGCATACAAACAATCTAAATATTTAGATGAAGTCGATGAAGATGATGAACATATTTTTGAATTTCATGTGAGTAATGCGTGTATGTCAGGTCATCTAGAAATTATTCAGGACTATCTCGAATGTAATTATTTTTCATTGATAAATTATACTACTGCTAATTTATTTTTATAAAATCACATTTGCTAATAATTTTGTATAATTGTGTGTATATATAGCACACGATATTAATACCCTTTTATATAATGGTTGGACACCGCTTCTATATGCTGCATCATGCGCTCAAGCTGAAATTATTGATTATCTTGTAAAAAATGGAGCTAATGTTAACAAACATAAAGGTATATTTAAAAAATTTTTATATTGCAATAAAAAATTAATATTTTATGACTTAAAATAAAAAATATTTTAGATGGGTATTATCCGTTAATGGCTCTATGCAGTTCCACTAAAAGCACAATACAAAACCGAATAAAATGTCTAACATTACTCATGAAAGAAAAGGCTAATGTAAATGCTACCAATAAACAAAGGTAATATAATAGAGTATTTTGTATCAATACTTTTTATAATTTAAAGCTTATCAAAATAATCTATCTTGTAGACAAACATCTCTGATGTACTCGTGTGCATCACAAGACTTAGAATTTGTGGAAGAATTACTAAAATATGACAAAAATGTTAATGCTTGTGATAATAGAAACCAAACTGTGAGTCTTTTATAATAATAATAATACAATGTCAATTTGCGAAAATTTAGATATAGGTATCTATTTCATTTTAGGCTTTAATGTATGCAACAATAGCGAACAAACCGGACATAGTAAAACTATTAATAGAAAAGGGAGTTGATACCACATTAACTGATCTCAGTAATTTAACTGCCAAGGGCATAGCTTCAGTAAAAGGATATGATAAGGTAAACAATTTGAAGACAAACAATTTAAAGTAATTTAAAATATGTCATGTTTTTATAATTGTTATAGATACTGTTATTATTAGATTTTGATGAAGAAGAAATAATAACTGTTAATGAAATATCTAAAGTATGTGATTGGAAGGATATGTTTCCATTATTGAATAATATCAATGCCAACACTACAGATTTTGATGTGTACACAATGTTAAATGGAATGGGCCTAGAAAACTATACTCTTAATTTTGAAGGAATGAGCCTTAAGAGTTTTTTACAATTAAGTGAAGACAAGCTATACAATTTAAATATTGATATTAATGCGCATAGGACACAGTTTATGGATCAGCTTCATAAGTTTCATAAAAAAAAAGTGGAGCATACACAGTATTGGAATTATTAATAAATCTTTACCCTATACGTATGTTAACTTTTATAAAGCCTCAATATTACGAAATTTTTGTTAAGAAAGTTTGATTTTTCTAATTTTTTTCCAGAATATATGACGGTGTTGTCTCCTTAGGTACTACATCTAGACAAGTTGCAGTTATAGGTTCCAGTTATCAATACATTAAAAATGGTTTATCAAAAGCAAATGACGAGAATATGCACTTAACTTCAGAACAATTAGCAAATTTTGAAGAAGTATTGAAAAAAAACACAAAAATCTCTTTCATTACTTAAGGAGGAGCTTATATTATTGAAAACACTTTCTAAAAAGGTGAGTATTGCATGCAAAATACATATTAAAAAGTGCGAACAGTTTTAAAATGTCTTTTTTAAATTTAGATAAAAAAGGAAAACGATATTGGCATACCACCTACATATATAGGTCCAAAAAAACATAATTGGAGATTATTACTGTCCGTAAGTATTATTACCATCATTGGAATGGGCATATTTAAAACAGTGTGTGTACAGAGATTAATTAGTAAGTGATAAAAATGTAAGTTTACAAAGATTTTTTTTTAATATTGATCTTTTCGAAATTTATACTTTTATATTACATTAATAAAATACTATACAGAAATGAGTAGTGTTATTGCTTATAAATGTGAAAAATTCTTGATAAAATACATATAACTACACTGCAGATTTTCTTGCATTTACAGCTTCTAAGGATCTTTAAGGAATAATAAAATAATTATTGTATATTCGAATTCATTCCCTTTTAATATTATCTTCAACATATTAAAATTATTAACGTGGACAAAATGATATTTTGAATTACCATAGTTTTATAATTTTTTATTAGGAAAACGTGAGTTTGCATAAAAATCTGCAGTTTATATATAATATTATGTTCACAAATATTGTAAGTACATTTTAATGATCATCCAAATTAGCTAATTTTTTCATTAACGGAAACAAAGGATGAAATAACGGAAGATTATGTTGCCTGACAGTTAATTGGTAACGTTCTAGTGGTCCACTACAAAAAGCTAATCTGTCTCTTTCATTTGGATGTTTATCCATCCATTGAGATAATCGTCCCACGGACCAACTTGCACTCTGAAACCACAATGAATTATTCACTCGAATCGGAATTATGACATTCGATAATCTACAGTTGTAAATGAAAAACTGATGTTTTATGCGCGAATTCTAAACTGTTTGTACTAGTTTACCTGATGCGGAGATACTAATTCGGAGGGTGCTGTAGAAAATAAATGCAGAAGAACGAGGGAGCGAGGTATTCCGCTTTCTCCTGCTCCGTCTACAACTTTTTTAACAATTTCTTCCGGAGTAAGTGGAAGCAATACTTTTAATGCTCGTAGCGTTCTATATTGTTGTTGTTCTGATGAACCCAATTGTCCACCTCTACACAAGGGAGAAACAGCTACTTCCATCTAAACAGAAAAAAATATTATCTTAGAGCTCTATCCTCATACAGATTGTCCAACTATTTCCGTATGATAAATATTTTAAGGGATGACTCTTCATTACTGTACAGGATAAAATAAGTCAAAAATACGATATTGCGATTTTAATGTTTTTTTTCAATTATTATTACTAATAGTATACCTGACTGAAGTCAACAATAAGTTTCGCTTTTCCAAAATCTGTTAAAGGTCTTAGTAAGCAAGCGTGTCTTACAAATAGTTCAATACATCGTGAAGCGACCGTCTTACAGCTTAAATAACAATCGATCAATTAGTATCACGTGATGTATAATATAAATCATTGTAACTGAAATTTATTTACCATTCAGCAACGACGGTTTGATTCTTGTAGGGCATAAGAAATGTGTTCACAGAACGTAAAATAAACCCTTGCAACTCGCGCATATACAAAGAACAGTTAATTTCTTTTCCTAGTGGACTGCTTGGCCTATATTGGAGAAACATGATGTTATTTTATATCATTTATACATATGTTTCAAAATACAAGTGAACACAAGTTATTTAGTCACTTACTCTCGAAATTCTGGATCGTCGTGCATAGTTAAAATAATGCTTTCGATAGCATCGCTAATAGAATCTAACAACGGTGACAATATATTTTTCGTTAATGTATCTGTTTCCTTCAGAGCTGTAGAAATTATGTTACTTCCTTCCGATGGCAAACCAGTAGATAAATTCGCCACAACACGACTTATTTGATTGGAAAGATAATAAAGTAGGTTTGCAAGCGACACGTTAGTCTGCTGTACTGTAGTAGATGAATCAATTACTTGACTAGCTTCACCTCCCACATGTAATCCCTGCTCACACTTTAGACAAAAAAGCCTTATAGCTTTGCCTACATTGCGGGCAACTACTGTTGAAAGACCATCATCCACTAGTGATACACTTAGTTCACTAAAAACAAACAATAAAGTAACAATAAGATGAAAAAACTAAAATTTAGTAAATGGACGTGAAAAATTATCCATTTTACTTTGTCACTGTACGAATGAGACCATCGATTTCATCTTGAGTAGGTAATCCTTCCCCAGAAAACATAGTATGCACTGGGTCCAATAAGCGTGATACTGAACGCGATAGGTATGCATTCTCAAACGGAGACAATACATTATGGCTAACGGAAATGGAAATATGTTATTTTGTTGAAATGAAAAGAGTAATTCAACTGAAATATCTTCTAGCTTACTTGATGTTGTAAATTCCAATATTTTGTGATCTTTCCTTCAATCGTTTACTCAAATCTAGAAAGATTCTCAAAAACTTTGGATACTCGCCTTCTAATGCTTGTTTAACGAATGAGGAACCTATAAATAAAAACGTGTTATCTTCAATGTTTAAACAAATGATTTAAATTAATACTTACTTTGAGCACGTTCGACTAATATTTTAGAAAGTAAATCATTTATTCTATTCCAAAATTTTTGAGATAATTCATTTAATTCTTTTGCATGATACTCTAATAGAATTCTTTGTAACAATTCAATCTGAAATAACAAATAGAGTTTATGTATAAATGGACAACATTGTACACAAAAGTTAAGGAAAGAATTTCTAATTACTTGTAAACATTGTGTATAAAGAGTATCTTGAAATAATCTTTCAAGATTTTCCCAAATTCGTGTGCGTAAATTTCCAGACGATCCTAAACCAGGAATTGCTGCTCGTCCAGGTGCTCCTCTCTTTCCAAAATCCTGATTCGTTGCTAGAGTCAAATCTAAAGATTCTGTAGCAATTCTTTCAATTTCCAATATAGCAGAATCCATGATATTATCTACAGCTCCTTTAACAATTCCTAAATTTTGAAATACTTGTACAGCGGTACTAACCTGTTTGTTATTAGTTTAGAATTAGTTATTATATAAGTTCTAATATTTGAAAAATCAATATAAGCTTATATACTTTTGTCCCATCCATTGTTTGTAAACCTTGAGATAAAGTATAAGTTGCAATCCTTTGTACTGTTGTTCTATGAGCTTTAACAGCTTGTTGATCATCCGCAATTACATCCAAGCCATTTAAATCTGTATCCATCATCAGTTGTTCTGAAAGTAACAGCTGTTTGTGTGATATTTTAGAATATTATAGACATACTGAAGCAATCAATTAACTAACCCAACTCATGAAGGCTATTAGCAGCTTTTATAATATCTGGACCTTGCACATTATTTGTCATTTGAGAATATAAACGTTTCGATAAATGTTGCATCCTAGCCACTCTTCGTAGTAAGTCAGAAGTTTCGTGTAGTCTTGCTAAAACAACAGTTTGATTTTCAATTCTATTGAATGGATCAACAATCTTTCCACGTAAGCGCTCTACAGCCGACAAAAGACTCTAAAATTTAAATGTTATTTAACAATTATAAGATCAATGTAATATACTGTAATATTCTTCGCATAATTCAATTTTATTCATACCTGAACATGAGATTGCATTATTGCAAGTACACCTTCTAACTTTTCAACCCATGTTGCCTGCGATAATAAATCTTCGTGATTAGCTAAAACCTGCTTCTGTAGTTCAGTATTTAATATTTCAATAGCTAAAATAAACAGACATTTATATATCCCGTGACATATTCATTTTATTTGCTAATTATATTAATTTATTTATTTACCTTGTCCTAATTTGTTTATTTGCTGTGCTACTGATAAGACTTGATTGATATCAGCTTTCTTAGATTCACCATCAAAAAATTGTTTAAAGAAATCTGGGAAAAACATAAAAATTAATTAAACAAAGAGTAAAAAACATTGCTACGAAATATAATTTGAAATATAATTAAAAATGAATTACCATCTTTTTCTATTCCTTCCCAACTCGTAATTTCATCCATTATCAGGTTATTCAATAGTATGAAAAATATAAAATGAAAATGAAAGATACCGAATGACACGTCACGAAACTGTATAGGTTGGCAATTGATTATTTTTAATTCTTTTCTGTTATCCTTATTGTTATTATTTCTTATATCATACCAAACAGAATACAAATTAAATTACATTTATTTATGCTAAAGAAGCGTTGCGAGAACATTTTAAGAGTATGCGTGTTTCAATGCATACAAATCACATATATAAATGTAGATAACTCGCGGATTCATGATCAGTGGATGTGCAGTTTGTATATACACGAGTATGTGTCAAACGGATTTAGAGCATTGAAATAATATTAAATTAACGTGCAATTTTGTTCTCTGTTCTCTAACAGATAATCAATTTTAGAAAATGATTCACAGCTTATTTATTATAAACTCTTCAGGGTAAGTAAGAAATCGTAAGTGAAAAACCAGATGTGACATTTGACAAGAATTTGGTTAAAAATGTACATGTGTTCCTCATATATACATTTGATATTCAATACAAACATGTTTATTTGTGACAAACAAGTTTTGTTGATCAAATATTTTTGATTTTCTAAAGAGAGAAATGTATAATTTCATACTTAGGGATGTGTTCATGGAGAAGCATTGGAAGAGTGCTGTTGCTAGATCATTATGTGATTACTTTTTTGACCAACAACGAAGAGTTTTGTCTCCCGAAGATACACCACCTGTAATAGCTACACCTCATCACTATCTAATCAGTATATATCGCTGTAATATGTTCTTTGTCGCTGTATGTATGACAGAAGGTATATATCAAATTTGACTAGAGTTATCCGAATTATAGGATATATTTTAATTAACACTTTTATGTTACAGTTCCACCGCTATTTGTAATAGAATTTTTACATAGAGTAGTGGATACGTTTGAAGACTACTTTAGCGAATGTACAGAAACAATTATAAAAGAAAATTATGTAGTTGTATACGAGTTGTTAGATGAAATGTTGGATAATGGTTTTCCATTAGCTACTGAATCTAATATTTTGAAGGAGCTTATTAAACCACCGAACATCTTAAGAACTATTGCAAATACTGTTACAGGAAAATCCAAGTAAATATTTGAATTGTTCAATTATAAGAAACATGAAATTATACATAGTCTTATTCGATTCTACTTGTATTTATAAAAATTATAGTGTTAGCGCGACATTACCAAGCGGGCAGCTGTCTAATGTTCCTTGGAGGAGAACAGGTGTGAAATACACAAATAATGAAGCATATTTTGATGTTGTAGAAGAAGTAGATGCTATTATTGATAGAACTGGAGCAACTGTATTTGCAGAAATTCAAGGCTATGTAAGTTACTTGAACAGTTTTTATATTATACATGCAATGGTATAAATCTGCATCATGTTTGCATTGTAAAACTATAATTGCAGATCGATTGTTGCATAAAGTTAAGTGGTATGCCAGATTTAACACTTTCTTTTATGAATCCCAGATTATTTGACGATGTTAGTTTTCATCCTTGTGTTAGATTTAAAAGATGGGAGGTAAGAATACATATAATTTTAAGAGGGCAGACTCGTTTCTAGGATTGCAAATCTGTGCCTTCTCATTTCTCAATAATGCAATGTTGAGGTTTTTCAGTAATCAAAAGCGCTAGATAAAAGATCACTTTAGGTCGCAATCGTCCTCAAAAGACCTATTTTTACGTTTATGCTTTGTTGCAGCTTTATATAAAATAGCACTTTTGAGCAGGGCTGCGGAATCGGTAGACAAAATTCATAACTTCGACTCTGACTTCAACTCCTCTTTTTTTGACACAACTGTTACTTTCTCACTTTCAGGAAATAAGAACCAAAGGGAGGTCATTCCAAGCTTCTTGGATAGATGTAAATAAATTACCATGCTTCATTAAACTTCTGCTCACTGAGCCTGTGTTTATTGATAAACAAAAGAGCCGGAGTCGGAGTCGATATATTTTTTTCTGTCTCTGACTCTGACTCCAGGAGTCGATATGTAGCTTCTTCTTTCTCCGGCTCCCAGTGATCTGCAATTACTCCCAAACTCTGACTCCGACTCCACAGCCCTGCTTTTGAGGACGATTTCACTACTGAAAAACCCCATCTTTGTATTATTGAGAAATGAGAAGACGCATCCCGCATCCTTGCAATCCTGAAAACGAGAGTCTACCCTTTCAAGCAAATTTATTACTTGTGTTATTAATAAAATGTCTAACCTTTTTCCAGTCGAAACGAATACTTTCTTTTATTCCACCAGATGGTAATTTCCGACTTCTTTCTTACCATATAGGATCACAAAGTATTGTAGCTATTCCAATATATGTGAGACACAATATTAGTCTTAAAGAACCAGGAGGTGGTAGACTAGATATAACAGTTGGACCAAAACAAACTATTGGCAGAACTGTATGTATTTCTTTTATAATAACTGTCACGCATGCTAATCAAATATTAAAATGTATGTATTTTAGGTAGAAAATGTGACATTAGAAATTCCTATGCCAAAAGTAGTATTGAATTGTACTCTAACACCAAATCAGGGAAAATATTCATTTGATCCTGTTAGCAAAATACTGTTTTGGGATATTGGAAGAATAGATGTTTCCAAATTACCAAATCTAAAGGGCTCGGTATGTAAACTTTTATAGAAAATTAAATAATCAAACAAATACTTGGGAAATAAGTATACTAATTTGGAAATATTACAGATTGCAATCCAAAACTCAGCTAGTGTAATGGAGTCTAATCCTGCGATTAATGTAAATATCTATATTCTATACTAGTGGAAGTTCTAATTTAAAATATTAAAAATAAACGTTACTAAACCTTCATTTTAGGTACATTTTACAATAAATCAATTAGCAGTATCTGGTTTGAAAGTTAACCGGCTAGACATGGACGGAGAGAAATATAAACCTTTTAAAGGTGTTAAATACATTACCAAAGCTGGAAAGTTTCAGATAAGAATGTAAATAAAAAATATCAGTGATTCCATCAAGAAATGAAATATTTTCATATTCATTAGACTAAATGTCTATAATAATGGTGCAAATAACAAAAAGTAACGAATCAATAAATCCCTATATACTTAATACAATAAGATTTGTTCCCCGCAATTATAGATATAAAACTTTTCTACAAAGGTATAATATTATAATCCTTATAATAAGTTTTAATCATACTTTTAAATGTAAATAATTATAAATAAAGACAATTCTTTCAATAATGAGAAAGATTAAAATAAAGCATACGTAAAAACATTAAGGAAAAAAAATATATTTTTGTTATATTAATTTTATTAGTAAAGTATTTACATTTTATAAAAAAAGATAAATTATAGTTTTTTAAGTTATCAAGATTCATTTTGATATATATACAATTACATCATAGTTTGACGGCACAATATTTTTTTAGCTTCGAAATCTTCCCATGTTGGATGTGTGGTGTATGTATATAAACGTTCCATGTTTGTAGCATATATAGTATGATTACTAACCAGATTTTTGTAAATCTATTTGTCAATCAGAAAAGATTAAGTCTATAAAATATGAGATGTAGTTTAACGCTAAACCTACCGACCATCAAAAGTGACTAATGTGTATGATATTAGGAAAATAACAAAATTAAATTAATTTATATTTTGTGCGATTTTTACTATAATATATACTGGAGTCAAAAATGTATTCAATCAATTCCCATGAAAACACCTTTATAATCTCAATAATTGTCAAATAAAAAATCTAAAATAGGTCATTTGACCCCGCGTGGTAGGTGTAGTGTTAAATATGCTTAACAGGTCGACTATTGTTCAATTGTTATCCTACCTTGAGAGTACGTTGTAAATCAGCTGTACTGACAGGTTTTAATGGAGGTGGAATAGTTTGCGGAGAACACGCGTAAGCAAAAGCTGTGGCTTGTTCTGCCTCTTCATAATTTGGTTTTATCGAAGGTACTTGACCATAAGGATCTACTATTTTTGTTGGAAATTGATCTGATAATTGTAATATATGAGTAGAATTTCTTTTCCAAGAATTTGGTACAGGTTCTCCAATATTATAAATGAATGAATTTTCTCGTACTGCGTATCCCTTTCTCCTGGTAAATATTGCAGTCAGTATATTCTTCAAAAAAATCTGTGTTGCAGCTATAACAATATGTGCGGTATTCTCTTCTGCTCCATCCATATTGTTTTCCCATGCTGCGAGCATTAATCTTGCTAATACAAAAGTTCTATCTGGTAATACAAGTTCTTGTGCACTAGATCGATTTGCTCCAATGGGTTCATCTCCGACGGGAGACGATGTTTGATTTAGCACTTCAACATACATATCTGCAGGCTAAATGTGGAATATAGAAAAAGAATATATTATTATGTCATTCAAAATAAGCAATTCGACAATGTTCATTTGACAAACCTCGAAGTTTGATTTATCAGTTTTATATTTGCGTTTTAATCGTAGTCTTTTCTCTTTAATGACTTTGTCTCTATCTATTTTACGAATAGGTGTAGCAGCAGCTAATCCTCTCACTTTATTGAATAAACATAGAAGAAATTCATTATGAAGATGAACTTGATCATCTGTCATAATATTTCTTGCTTCACAGTCAAATTCTTCTTTTGTTGTCTGAAACAATAATACTTATTAGAAAAACAACGATACCAGGAATTATAAAACATTTCACAGTAACATTAAATTACCTTCATTTGAAACCAAAGTTTCATTTTTTCAAAGTACCTGTCAACAAAATTAAAAAATTGTAGAATAATGGTATATTAAATACTATTTAAAGATGGTTTATATATATGCAAAATTAGAATTAAAGATCCTCGAGTATCTGACAAATAACCTTTACTTCAATATAATAAATTTGTAATATTAAATACGTCTTACACTTTTGCATTCTCCCCAAGAGAGGCTACAAGACTTTTTCTGGCTAAATTCAACTCTTTCGATGTCGTCATTTTTTAATGAGACATGTATATATTTTTGACTTAACAATGTCAAAATAGTTCTAGCAGTTCAAAATTCAAACTCTGCCTCGAAATAAGTTAATCAAATTTGGAGAATCGGTATCGACTCATGCAGCGGCGAATATTTTGATGTTTTCAAATCTCGAGCTTAATTTTGTTGTGTGTACGGTACTTTTCCAAACTTCATACTTGTCACGGTACTATTCTAATCTTCATACTTCGTTACCAATTTCAACTGTATTTACAAATATATCTCTAATATTGCTATCTCTAAATATTAATTTCAATTATTAATTATTATTTTGAAATAAATTATAATATTAGGTATCCTTATTTACACTCCACAAGATTTAATCACAGACAAGGCAATAGACCAATCACTCAATGTATTTTTCACTGATATATATACTATCCTCTCTGCTATCACGCTATCACAGCCTACTCTAGTAAATACTAGCTGTGCTACTAGCCGTCCGTTCAGGCGGCGCTGCTTTCAAGATTTGAGATTGGACGTCATCGACACTATGGTCGACATTATCGACCAATCAACTCGTTTGGGCGAAGAGGAGTACGGGGGGTGCAGTACACCGGTCATGCGATGGCGGCGCTGGCATCCAAATCTACGTTCAATTTGGGACAAAAAGCTGTGCAGCTGCATCACTTATCTGTATACTCATTCAAGGACCCATAACAAGAGATTACGAGACAGAGATGAAGTAATATCAACAACCAGAGGCGGCAAGGAAGTGTTCGATCATTTCCTCAAAGTAAATTATTTTTCATCAAAATTGGCTTAACCCAGACCACGAATGACCTTGACCCATAGGTCATTGTACGCGTCATAAAAGGCTCTACCCGATAGTACATAAAAAAACATACTATTCCATTTAAAAAAATGAAGGTGACCTTCATATGTCCTTTACGCGTCCACCTACAAAAAAGCTACTAACATCAGATTAATTACCCCTCGAAACCAAGCAAGTTCCATCTGATGTATTTCTTCCTAACACCAATAGCAGCCGAGTTATTCAGGTGGCCTGTTTCTAGCGCCTTACCCTGTATATAATTGGTCCAGGCGCGGCATTCGGCGCGCCGTAATGCGCTGTTCGTCGAAATGTTCAGGTCTGGACGAGGCATTCCAGGGAAAAACTCAGAGCACTTAGAAATGCAGTAGGCTGTTGCGGGCCTTCGCACCGAGCAGCAAAACTAGCAAGGAAGAACCCATTATAATGCCTGTCATTTTTCCCGCATTCACCAAGTTCGATAAAACTTTTGCAGTGCATATAATTGACACAGATCTACAGAACGTATTTTTTACATTTCCAATATAGGTCCACACGTAAAAAAGTCGTAAATGCAACCTAAAATCTATTATTTGTAAGTTGTTTTTATTTTTTAAGTAGAAAATGCATGTTTTTTATTTGTGGGCGTTGGGAAATAATTCGAACATAAAAATAATACAGAATGTTATATTTATTTCATTATTGAAAATTCTCTCTGTATTAATTACATGCTAGTATGACACGAGCCAGGGTGATATTCGTCGTAAAAACATCGAGGGAGGGGTATCAATTTTTAAGGTGCCTTTTATGCATCTCATTTCTGACGTAAAAATGACGTCTCCAAAGAGGTGCCTTTTACACGTCCAAAAGAGCGGACATTTTCAGACGTCGTTTTTACGTCAGACATGAGATGCATAAAAGGCACCTTCCTCCAACCGTCAAAACGACGTCTGAAAAAGTACGCCTTTTTGGACGTGTTAAAGGCGTCTTTTCGAGACGTAAGACGTAAAGACATAAAAATGACGAGAAAACGACATCTGTAATACGTCCTGTGCTATCTGGTATATTCAATGATGTTGGTATACATACAGTAAAATAGATTAAAAACTGAGAATTTTATTTTAAATTCTGAATTACAATTTTATGAAAGAATCACAATCACTTATAAAACTAACATCACTGACAAATTCTGATACTATAAACAGATTATGCATAGAAAATATGACCATAAAGTATAACCATAAACTAATCACACAGCACAACTCACGATGGTAAACATCAGCTTGAATTCTTTCTGTGCGCAATCCGTCATTTGTTGAATTCTACGTGTGTGCAATATTGCCTTGTGCAAAAGAGCCGTGTGCGCAATAATGCTGTGTGCAAACAGAATTTACTCTCTGGTGCAAAGAACCGTGTGCGCAATAATGCTGTGTGCAAAAGAACCGTGTCGCAATCGAGCTGTGTGCAATCGTCCGTGCGCCATCTCGTTGTGCGCAAAAAATTTGTGTGCCATCGAAGGCCTCTCTTCTCTATGCAGTCTATGCGCATAATGCGTGAAACGGAACGCACCCTATATCAGTGGGTATGTACTGATAAATTGGACAACTACATCTGTAATCGTTGATGCATGTTCTATGCCTTTGATTTCCAATTTTAGCCAGCGTTTTCATAACCTCGTGAAACATGCGTATAGAAACGTGTTATTTCTGTTCGTCCCGGATTTATCCGGGACATGGAATTCAATTTGTAAGAAATGATTGTAAGGTAAGCATTTTGTATGGGGCAATTTATAATATAGCTTATGAACGATTTACGTTTGAAGTATCAGCGTTCTATTATACACGACGATGTTTAGGTTATGTGTACATACATTGTTTCACAGTATAAACTTCGTATGACGAACATCGTATAACAACATAAATTTACGTGTACATTTTGTAATGTTCAATTTTTCAAAAAACAGATCTTCAAATTTTGTCGTTCGAAATGTCACGCTGCCTTTAAAAAGAAGAAAAATCCAAGAAAAGTCAAATGGACCAAGGCGTACAGAAAAACAGTTGGCAAGGAATTGGCAGTGGATCCATCCTTTGAATTTGAAAGAAGGAGGAATATTCCTGTCAAATATAACAGGGAATTATGGAATAAGACAGTGGAGGCAATGAAGAAAGTAGTAACAATCAGACAGAGGAGACAAAATCTACACATAATGCAACGGTTACGTAAAGGACGTGAATTAGAACAAGAGAGAGACGTGAAAGAAGTTCAGCGTGATTTGTCTCTTATAAGGTCTCCTGCTGCTGGTCTTAAGGAAAGGAAGAAATTAGAAGAAACTGTAGAACAAGACATAAGGATGGAAGAATCTAACAACGAACAAGAGCCCCAAGAGTTAGAAATGAATTAATTTAGTTTATTAGGACACATTGATAGAAACATTTGTTCGAAAGCAATACATGTTTGTTTACAGTATGTGTTTCTCAATATTTTGTTTCTTACAGATTACGATTTCTATGAAATTATATTTTTATAGTAGATGGGCATGACTTTGTTTGTATTAGAAACTTGTAAATATAACTAACATAATATTCGATAGAACTAAATTTATTGTATTTTTATGTTCTAAACATCTAGACAAGCATATTTTATTGAATATTCTTTATACTTTGTTTCTAACACGAACGTGTATCTAATATGATTTAGAACCAATAAATTCATATGACGCGCATATTTAAACGATGGAAATAGTATTTATGCCTTTAATTTCATTAGTATTAAAGTTCGGTAACGTTGGGTCTGACATTGAAATGGTATGGACCCCCTGAGCCCTAGACAGATTTAAAACTTTCTTTTACGAATCCCACATTACTCGACGATGTTAGTTTTCAACCTTGTGTTAGACTTAAAAAAATGGGAGGTAAGAATACATATAATTTTAAGGGGTGCGCCTTCTCATTTCTCGATAATGTAAAGAGACGGGGTTTTTCAGTAGTGAAAAGCGCTAAATAAGACCCGCTACACACATCCGTTTTTCTAACGTACGACGACCGTGTGGTAAATATTGTATTGCGACGCTGCAACTACGGTTCAAACAAATATGCAGTGCCCAATTGAATCCACAATATTTCAGACCGCAATTCCGGTACCGCACGGTCATTGCACTATAGATAAACGGATGTGTGTAGCGGGCCTAAAAGATTAATCTAGGCCGCAATCGCCCTCAAAAGTCTTATTTTTATGTTTACGAGGCGTAATTTTACATCTTTATGAAAATAACTACATGCGCAGCTTTATGTTTTCGAATAGTGCAAATTACCCTTTGTAAACGTAAAAACAGGACTTTTGAGAGCGACTGCGGCCTAAATTGATTTTTTATGTAGCGCTTATTTTGACTACTAAAAAAGCCCGTCTTTTGCATTATCGAGAAATGAGAAGGCGCATCCCGCCGCACCCTTGCAATCCAGGAAACGGTCTATGATGTAACAAAAATACTTTGGGTGAAATATATCATTTTCAGTGGAAATCAATTGGTTCTAATGCATACTAACGGGTAGACTACACAATTAGGTGGTAATTCATGCTAACAAGGAACGAATTGGGTTCCGGTCAGTGTTGGGATATTGCACGGGTTTCATGCGCATGCGCGACCAAATGCAGGAACGTATCCACGTCCTATGTTTGTGGGAAAAGTAGTGGGAAACTATTACTGACAGGAAAGTACCGGAAGAGTTCAGAAGTTTACATATTATATATATATATGTTCAATTTTAATACAACACGCACATGTTATACATTCATATTTCAAAATCAAATCATAACAAATTTTACGAAATTAGGCGGGGTGACCAAGGTACTTCAATTTAGCCACACTTTTACGCGTTACTGACGCTAAAAATCGTCGCACATGCGCATGAAACTCGTGCAATATCCCAGCATTGGTTCGGGTCGACTCGGTTCAGCACTATCGCTTGAGTAAAAGGTGGATACAAACGATAGATTCAATTCTAATAACAGACGACAGAGGGTGCTGACGGGTCAAGAGTGCTCTTAGCTTAGTGCTTGCTCATTGGTGTTTAATGTCTGGTGGGGGAACTATACTGTTTCGTACTATCGAATATGCCCAGTGATAGCTGGTGTATTTAGTAGTGTGTTTCACGCTGTGAACTAAGGATATAGGCGGCATTCTATTATCGCGCGATTGGCAGTTGTCGGCACGTTGTTATTCGTTACAATAGTTGTCCACCCCACTCCAATCACTCGATGCTCATAACATTTGTGAAGTCGGAGTGGGGTGGACAGGTATTCTGACTGCTGGTATAGGTGTCGGTCTGAAATTTTCTAATTCTTTGAATACGATTCACGCCGACTTCCTGAGAGATTCGACACTGCGAGGAGAGAGGTGAGTGTAACGATGGAAATTCCTTGTCATCCGTTCGAAGCACACAAACTTCCTGCTGTTTCCATAGAAACCGTTTGTTGCCTGAGTTTGCGATATTTGACAAATGTTGTTCAATTAAATCATTACAGCATCATATTTATCATGACCAGTTAAGACAAATAAACTTAACCAGGTGTCGTTAGTATTATCTAAGAGCAGTATTTATTGTAGATCTTTTATTTTTTCAGCTGTAGTCAATGATAGATTTTTTGTAATTCTTATGGCATTCACATATGACGGAATCAAACTGGTTCTTATTTTTTTTAGACGTTTGACATTTGTATAACTTGCACCCGGGTAGATTAACCGGGCTCGTTTCCGTGTGGCAGGTGATACGTGGGCTATCGCATATGTTTATCGTGAGAACACTTTTGGGCTAGGTCAGTAACTCTGCAGGAAAGAATTCACTGACGGAATAACAATCGATTTCTTAGTAGCAGTAACCAAAAATGAAATCATTATTGTTCCTTTGTCTTACTTAGTTCATGTTATTCAAGTAACAATAATGTATCTGATTAATCAATAGAGAACGGATCTTTATGCAACATAACATTTTTTTACCTGATTTGCAACAAACTGGAGTGAAATAGAAATTTATTTTCTTTCTTAATATATTTAATAGGTTAACAATAATGTAACAGTATATTTAAACTCTTCTAATGTTTTTACTGTTTTAAATTATTATACGTCCTACTCGTTTTTGTCATAAATGCATAAAATCCGCTGTCTATTAATCAATGACTTACTGTTTATTTCACTTGAAAGTTATGCATTTGTTATTACCTGTTCGAACGTGTAAGTGATAGAAAGGTTAAAAATTTTTACAAATTATTTATGAAATTTTTGAAAACACTTTTTCTTTGGAGGAAAGGTTAAATTAGTTATATGTATAATTAAGTGAGATCAATAAATATTGAATGACAAGCCTGTCTGTACGAAAGAAAGGCAAAAGTCTCGAATGTGCATTTCTTTTCGTATCCATAATGTATGTATAGTATCTACGTGTTGACTTGGTTCAGAATCCATTTGACAGCTGCAACACGTTCAACATATACGTAATTTGAATATCGATTTGCATCGAGAGCAAATATTTTTAAAATAATTTACCACAACAAACAACAACCATGTTTGTTATACATTTCTGCGAAACCATTCCTTTAATTTTGTATTATTATACGAAGTAAACAAATCTTTTAAAACCAATTCATTTGTAAACAATTTGCTTCTCGAATGAAATGTGCTTTTAACAGTTTAAGCAGTCATTCACATTCTTTTCTCATTCAAAGAGTCAAGTTCGTTATTCGTGGAACGTTTTCCCTGATCTGCAAGCTTTAACGCTATTTTTGCAACGTTATACTACAAAACATCCTGTATATTATGAACTTCTTGATTGCATTCTAAATGCAGTCTATTACCACTCGCATGTGTTTAATGTTATCACTAGACTGCTGATGTCTATGCAATTTTTAATTTTTAATTTCAAGAAAGTGGGAACAAATAAAATCTTATTTTCAGTGGTACTAGCCTTTATAATCTGAAATAAATAAAAATCGTATGAAATTCTGTGGAATTTGATATTCTAGCGTTTTTTGAGAATTTATAATCCATAAATGCATAAAGATTCGCAATCTATTGGATTGGCAAGAAAGTAATTTCGGTATTTTAAGGTGAAATAGAGATCAATTTTTTTATTCGAGCAATGAACTTTAACGAATAAGAGATTTTCCCTTTTGTTCGATGATCTTTTGCTAAAAAGAGCAAATAAGAAAATATTTTATTGATTCAAGTTCATCGCTTGAATAAAGAAATTCGGTTTTCTTTCATCTTAATTACCACTGTTATCGGTAAATCGCAAGATACTGTAAAATACAAGAAAAACAAGAATATTATTATTGAATTTTTGTCGCAAGGAATCTGTCGGTCAATGAGATAAATACATATATCCCCTATCTTAGACGTCATGAAAGTAAGTACGAAAATAAGAATTTGCGTAAATGTGTACGTACAAGATAAAAACCGAGACGTTACCGGAGTGATGTATCGAACAAGAATGATTCACTTTAATTGGAATCGTGCTGCAATATTGGCTGCAGTAGAGGGATATCCGCTTAATTCCGAATCTGCGCACGTGAGAAAAGCGCGAGAAGCAAGTTCGCGACACGTATTGTATATGTCCATTACTACATTCGTGCAACGTCATCTCTTTCACGCGTGCCTGGTCTCGGAGGTGAGGTTCATTGGCGAGACTCGAGAGGAATTTTTCAATACTGACCTAATCCGCGTTAGAATTCTACAGTCCCTGGTCATCGAATTAGAATCTCCTACAAAAATTTCACATTTATGGTTATAATCGTACAATATGGTTGTATTGTAAACTCCTTCCGTTTTCTTTAGGATCACGGAGATCACAATATACATACACCACCGCTCAAAAGTATGTGGACACTCGTTCAATTCTCCTGCTGGAAGAAAAAGAATCTTCAAGGGATTTAATCTCATGCGATCTGCTTTATACAGTATTGGGGAATTTATCTGAGCAATAATTTATTAGTAGACCGCGAATTTTATGAGTTTATAACAAAAATTATTATTTACTGCATAATTACACATTTCTCTAGGGATTGGACCTAAAATATATATTTGATGTTTTATTTATATTTTTCTGAACACCAAAACAAGAACACTTGTACTTAAAGACTACCTGTTTACACCAAGAAAAGGCATAGTTTCATATAACCAAATGTAGTTGTTCTAAATAAAATTCTTAAAAATCACTTTTTGTACTATTCCAAATTCCATTTTACCCAGCTCTGTGAGCAATAAATATCGTCTAATAACAATCAAATGGTACACAAATTTCAACGATAAATCTCTACATATTTTTGAGCGGTAGTGTATATGCCATAGAAAATGTCTGGAGCCTACTCAAAAGACTGGTTTACAACTCTCCAATCGCCACATTGTTAAAAACAAACATTACAGATATTTGGGAAAATAACGAAGATATAAAGCATATGATAAAGCTATGTGTACGAAGCATGCCGGAAAGGATGCAAGCTGTCATCAAGGCAAAGGGTGGAAATACGAGATATTAACATCTGTTAATAGTGTTACGTACAGTAAGAGTGTATTGTGTTATTAGAGGGAGAGAGTTAATAAACTATATTACAATTTCAACAGGCCTTTTAATTTTACGGAAAACATGAAAAATTCTGAAAATTTGGAGTGGTCCTCATTCGATGACCAGGGACTGTATTTATGGTGGTGTTTGGATTTTTGTCAGTCGACGGAATCGTTTCCAATCGATCGGCAACGTTCCCTTTACGTAATTGAGGCTCCGAATAAAAATTTCATCTTCATTAGGAAGCGGCGCTCGCGGTCGTTGCATTGTTGTCTTTGAGTGTTGCTCGCGTGCGTCATCGGGTTCGATCCACCTCGGGTTACGGTCGTTGGACAGTGTCAAAGGATACGCAATGTCACAGAACTCGCCGAAGACCAATGAATGACCAGATTATACAGGGTGATTCTAGGAACTGGGACAAGTTATTGCTCTTTTTTAAGTAAGAATAGAAAAAAAATGATAGAGGAAGAAATCATATGTCATAACACGTCCTAACTTTATATGACCTTATTTTTTATGTGGGCGCACCGATGCATCCGCCAAGTGCAATTGCACTTTCTTCTTTAAGGACTGCGTCTCCTAGACAGACGACACTTATGCGTGACTGCACACAGTCACCACAGTACACTCACACATCGCTAGACCACGTATACGTACGCGAGGATTGCAAGGGTCCTGGATTCCACTCTTTATTTCTTAATAATGCAAAGACGGGGTTTCTTAGTAGTCAAAATCGCTAGATGAAAGATCAATCTAGGGGGCTATTTGCTTCAAAAGTCCTACTTTTAGGCGGCATCACCGACGCCTGTCCATTGCTCCCCGCGGCTCCGTGCCATGCTGCCGAATAATGAGAATTACGCGTCGTAA
>CM052198.1:4383620-4410224 GCA_028455805.1 Lasioglossum figueresi | reverse complement strand
AACAATTGAATGGGTGTCTGGAAGAAGAACCTATATCAGGTTTTTTTTAATTTTATGGGACCACAAGTTTGAACTCAAACGTGAATTGACATAGGCCCTTCTTCCATTAAAAAAGACTGAAAGACTTTTTTTACGGTTTGTTTCATTAAATGTTAAAGCAAAATAAGTTCCTACAATTGCGCTCTTATAAAATGTAAAAAACCTCACATAAACCCTTCTTCCAGATACCCATTCAATTGTTTCTTGTCGATTCACAACGACAGCTATGTGAAAGTTTAGATATTCTTAGAACTAGAATTCGAGCAGTCCGTGATTGTCATATACGAAGGAGGATTCCTACGTGTAAGAAATTGAAAAGTTCCTAAATATTCGATTCGGAATCGTATATTCGAATGGAGCGAATCGGGCCAATGCCATTTATCGTCCCACATCGCGGAATCGTGGTATACCGCTACCTTTCACCGTTGATTTCATGTGTTTAAGGTTGAATTCCTCGCTAAGGTTCTACCTCTCACCTGTATCGTTTCGATCACTTGCAAGCTGCGGCGCGATAGTTATCGTTCACCACTTTCAACGAAATTGTCGCCACGAGAAAATTTCGGAATTATTAGAAAAAAAGTACAAACGACACACTGATGGTATTCGATATTAAGAGGCTGCGTATCTTTGGTAAATTAACAAAAATCGTACAGAATACTCTTCCAAAATTTTATTTGTAAATTTATAATAACGGCTTTATATATTCTTTCCCTGTAAAATCAACTTTTGTTATTTATTACTAGACCGCGGATTTTATGCATTTATGGGAAAAATGGGTGGGTGTTATTTCAAACAATGATAAGATCACCAGAATTTAAGTGAGTATCAATATCAATTCGTTTCTTACAACTTAATAAAATCACTGAAGAGAGAAATAAATTCCTATTTGGTTCCTATGTCTTGCAATTAATACATATGCACATACAATTGTTATTTTGCATGAAGATCCGCAATCTGTTTATTACTGTTCCATATCATAACTATCGAATGTATAGTATACTTCATAGACGTGACCGAAGATTTGTATTACGACTTATGTTTGCAATTTTGTGTTCACGTGTACCTCTTATGTTTACAATCTTGAACTAATACTTCCAATAATAATATGATCATGATATGGAACGCTAATAAATAATAAAAGTTGATTTTCATCATCTCCTTCACTGTTGAGCCTAAATCCACCCTTGTTATAGAAAAGTTATTGCGCTGCTGCGAACCAACACATAAACCGCTATGTAAATTATACTGTTACGAATCCTTCACCGTGAAATATTCGCTGCGACCGCAGAATATTCGCGTCGGTTTGTGGGATCCTTAAATGTTGGCTACCTGTCTTGGCATCCGATTATTCTTACGGG
Source organism: Lasioglossum figueresi (assembly GCA_028455805.1). Taxonomy (NCBI): domain Eukaryota; kingdom Metazoa; phylum Arthropoda; class Insecta; order Hymenoptera; family Halictidae; genus Lasioglossum; species Lasioglossum figueresi. The sequence continues at coordinate 4,408,827 of CM052198.1, read as the reverse complement.
TACTCGTGAACTAGCGCGAATATCGTTGGTCTTGATTCTCGTACAAAACACTAAGGTGTTCCAATTTCAAATCGGTAGATGCGATTAGAAGCTTATTGCCCACCTTGAGAAATCCGTTACGATCCAGAAACAGCTTTTCTGAATGCAAATTACTTGATTTCATCACACCCGAGGTATTTTGCAAACTATTCTCTGAATTGAAGTGTGTCTATCGCGTACATTTGAAAAGAATGGATCTAGCACCAGCAAGGTCAGGTGCAAGGAAACAGGATCGTAAGTCAACGGTTCCTTTCAAGTCCTCTTGTCCTGATTCCCACGCATTTTTCTGTTCCGAATAAGCGATAACAATACGTAGCATGTTCCAAATAATGTGTACGCAGAACATTTGTTGAAAACTTTCAGCTCATTATTTTCGGCACATCTTTAATTTGAACGTCAGTTCAACTTCAGTTCAATATGATGAAGTGATCACACGGATGATCACACAGATGATCACACAGATGATCACAGTGTTATTTCAGTCAGAAAAGCGTCACGAACATGTTGGTAGAAGTTTCACAAAAAAAATCATTAGAAACAAGAAAGTTTCATCATCGTCACAAATCAATTTTTAATACAAAAACTCGGTGCAACTGATCCCCGAAATTTTTTATTTCATAATGTTATAGCTGACGTCAAGACGATTTCAATGATCTACTTTTTTTTATGATCTAGAGCCCAGGGATAACGCCGAAATAGTATTTTCCCGGTTTTTCGGGCAAATACTCCACTGTGCGCCGCGCAACTATACAGGTTTCAATGCGTTATGTGTCCAGTCTGCGCTACGACAGATTTCATAGCAGAGCCGCACTGCAGTCAAAAACGATCGTAATAAACCGGCAGTTGCATTCTGCATTCAATGGTTCTGTTGCTCTCAACAGCGCAAGGGGCGATCACCGCATCGTATATTGCTACCGGCCTCGTGCGTTTAGCCGAGCCACTCTGTTCGCTTGTTGAAAGAAAGTGCGATTTGCAACTACAGTATCTTATCGATAATTGTCACCAACACGGGTCTGCCCAGGGACAATTATACGCCAGGAATACGAGTCTTTGACTTTTGCCGAACGTAGAGAAGTACAGCCGAGCTCGAGAGGCCTCGGTCGCCGAGAATTGTAAACGTAACTAATTCGATGTCGAAATTCTTTATTTCTTATTATTTTTTTATGGAACTTTCATCAACATACTCGTGGGATTTTTCTAATGCAAAATGATACCAAATATGATATAATTCCGATGATATTTACTTCTGTAATGTACGAAGAAAGATTTCGACGCAAAGAACTTCCCATATGGTGTTCCTCCTAGCTGACGATTTAACTTAACCGCTTAAAACCTTGAATTTATATGTACCGTTTATAGCTCTGGGTGAAAATGAACCCAACACCCGCTATCGGATGGTTAAAAGATGTAACAAACATTACCTCAATTATGCCTAAACGTTTGAGGCACTCAGCCGACATCAAAGGCTATGTAACCAAGTGCTAAGCTTACGTTTCATTTATGCATTAACTAACACACTAACTTACGAACAAACTGTATATTCCTGTAAATAGAACTGGTGACATGGTAATAATGCTACTTTTTCACTCATCGTGTAAAGCTATACGTACACTGAAGCAACCACTAGTCGCCAGATTAACTCGTGATTAACCAGGTGGACTCGTTTCCAGGATTGCAAGAGTGCGGGAAAATGGGGTTTTTCAGTAGTCAAAAACATTAGATAAAAGATCGATTTAGGGCGATATCGACCTCAAATTCCTATTTTTTCGTTTGCGTTATTTGCATTATTCGGAAGCATACAACTGCGCATGTAGCTATGAACATACGCATATAGCTATTTTCGTAGCTGCATGCTGCCGAATAATGCAAATTACGCATCGCAATCGAAAAAATAAGACTTTTGAGGGCGATAGCGCCCTAGATCGATCTTTTATTTAGCGTTTTTGACTACTGAAAATCCCCATTTTTGTATTATCGAGAAATGAGAATCCCGCACCCTTGTAATCCTGAAAAAAGAAGTCTACTCCCTTAAGACTTGTGTCCCAACTGTACCGTTCCCCTTCTACGACGCCATTCCCCCACGCTTTCGCCACGGCCCGGTCACGTGACGTGATCCGTCACAATGCCACGTGACTAATCCGATACTGGGATAGAGAGGGTAACTATTTCCCCTCGATTAGAGCAACATCCCCTCATCTGGCGACTATGGAAGCAACATCGAGCGATGTTTTATCGCCTTCTTCTTTTATTCGGTCAAACCGGCGATTTTTTCGTGATTCATGCAACGTCAAGTAAATGTTGCTCGCTGTTGCTTCAGTGTGGACATAGCTTAAGATTGTATTGTTGTTAATACCAATGTTTCCTAACGTTCAGAGTGTGCTGGGACAAAGTTGGCGCATCTATATGGGGCAATGCGTGTCGTGTAAGTCGGGCGCCGTCATCGCAACCGGTCATCACGCGTCGCTCACTGGCCGCATCATGGAGAAGCCTGGCAAGGTAAATTTGCAAATAATAATACCCCTAATTATACTTTTAACCCTTGTGCGCAACGTTCAGGAAGTTGTGACATCCACAGTAACTCGTATACGCAGGTATCGAAGAAGTTATGGAACTTCTTGATAGGTTCTGTTCGAGAAATGAACCGCTTTGAACGTTTTTATGAACGACCTTATGTTATAAGTTCCCTTGGGAGTGGATAATAAATTCTGAAATTTAATAGTCCCAGCTAAAATGAAGTGATTTTTTTTCTACAGTAAGAGGGTTGAAGGGCATGTCTCTGTTCTTTTAAAGAGTACTCATGCTCGGGGAAAAAATTCCCCTTTCATGAACATGCTTGACCTAGAGCAGACCATTTGTTCATCCCCAGAGAAGATAATTGTATAGGTCACTTTTGAAAAAAAAAACAACAAAATATTGAAAATTATGAAACTTTCCAAGCGGCATTTTTGAAAGTAATTAGGGCAACTGTTGAAAAGGTCCGGTTTGCCCAAAAACTGGTGATTAAGTTGCAAATTGGTGTAACAAATTGATGTGTATAGATCCGGAGGTGCAGCACAGTAAACGGAGAAGTTACAGTAGCACGCGTTAATATTCGGACACTATTAAAAAGACGATAACTTTTTAAATATCGGACCATGTGTGCGACTTGGATTTCGTTTGAGAAGTTGAAACAATTAGTTTGCCTCTCGCGAGGAAGACATTTAAAAAAAATTGCAATTGGTCGGAATTACGAAGAAAATTCTAAAAGTTGTTGTTTACAATTTTTTTTATATGTATGTGGGCCTATATTAAAAATTTTAAAAATACATTTTGTAGATCTGCGTCAATTATATATACGGTAATAATTTCATTCGCATCGGTCGGCGCGGAAAAAAGCTACAGGCATTGAAAGATGCGAGAATTCCTAGATTTATTAGTTACATGCTGAAAATGGAAAACTGCAATTTTCACCATCTGTAAACGTTTGTAGCTTATTGCAACATTCATCTATGTTAATAAAATTTCCGGAGTACACATATTTGACACAGATCTACAAAATGTATTTTTAAAATTTTCAATATACGCCCACACGTCAAAATGTTGTAAACAACAACTTTTAGTATTTTATTTCTAATTCCAACCAATTGCAATATTTTCCAAATATCTTCTCCACGTTATGTAGTAAAATAATTCTTCTAACTTCTCAATTAAAAATTCCAAGTCGCGTGTTACAATATTAAAGAAATTAGCGTCTTTTTAAGACTGTATACCCGAAAGCTGGTATTAGAAGAATAATGAATGGTCTTAAAGAGAAATACGAAATCATTGGCAATTATTCGATTCAGTGCGGTGGAGATGTACGTTGAAGAGTCGCAACAATGCTCGGTTCCATGTACATAGAGGCGCTGCACTACAAACAGAAATCCAGCGATTTCAAATCACTGGTTCACGCGACATCAAGCGCCTCTTCAATTTTCCCGCACCACATTGATTATCGCACGGGAATGAGTGTGAATGAATCGGTGAAAGCGAGGGAATTTTCCAAGCAAAATAGAATGAACGGTTGTAGACGCTGGTTTGTGTAGAAATCGCAACACGTCGCAGTTAAATTGAGAAAGTCGATGCAATCTTCGATGCCTCGGTTCCTCTAATACTGAACATTGCACGTGATTAAGGATCAAACCGTTTGCGGATTTCGGCGAATAGTTTACCAAACATCTCCACCAGTTTGGTCATGCGCTAACATAGGTAATACTCGCCCGAAACTCCCTAACACGAGAAATTACGGATACTGAATATTCGGGAGGTTCTAGAACTTTCGCAATAACTCATCTGTAGACTGCGGATGTTTATGCAATTTTCATTTATGCTATTAGGTTAGCAACTAAATTCGCAACCTTTTGTTTCGTAATTCTTTTATTGTATCATTATAACCTCATTCAGTGGCCATTCCTTTTGAACTGTATACCATTGGAAAGCTCTGAATTTTTCGATTAATTTGATATAAAATACTCGTGCTTAAATAATATATACAAATGATTTTGTTTGAGAAAGTGTGGAGGTGGTGAACTTGGTTACCAATCTAAAAAATAATGAAAAATTGTACTATATTCTATCGACTTTTATAATCTAGCACTTTTTCAACATTTTCATATGCCTTAAATCCATAAAGATCCGCAGTCTATTCATCTGTGACACAAGTCTATTTTTTGTCCATTCTACATACCGTTCATTCATAAGAAAAGTGACAGAAGCCAAAGACGGAAATTTTACAGGAGACCCATTTGGAGGTTACCTAAAATTGCCAATTTCTTTTTATTGTATACCACCAACTTAGAAATGTAATATAATTTGTTGTTATTTAGATACTGGTTGAACTGTTATGTACATTATCTATAAAGTACACCACAATTTAGACAATATTTATTATTAGACCGTGGATCTTTATGCAAAATAAGAAATGTTCGCGTTGATTGCAGAACGCAGGAGCCAAATAAAAATTGTATACTTCTTTTAATTATCCTATCAAGCTGAAACTAGTACGACGATGTCCTTAAATATTTTTAACATGTCCACTGCTTTAAACTGTACGTGTCCATTTTTGTCATAAATGCATAAAATCCACAGTCTATTTATTATTATACTGTCTTTAGAAATATACTTTGAGTTGCGTCACTTTTCTTATGAATGAACGATATACATATATTTCCAAAATAAAAATACACCAAGGCGAAAACATCAAGTAAGGTGTCTCGCTGTATCTTGTTTTCTAATTACAAATATTGTGACTGTTCGCAATACACTTGATCCCATCACTAGTTGCCCGAACAAAACACTATACACGTATCTCGAACTCTACGCGCATAGCGGAAAAGCTAGTTGATTGTATGTGCGAGATACCAGTTGAAGGTCACGCGCAAGTTCAATGTCCTTTGAGACCTGTAAATCACCGTAAAACCGTGTTCCGTCTTTTTAGAGTTTAATCAAATGCAATTAGAAAGAAGTTGGAGACCTCCACGTGAAAATCGCAAGTTGCTTCAAGAAGTAACATTTAACTACTGTTTGCATCCTAACGTCAAGCAATGACGTTCACGATGATGTAACTATCGTTGTTAAAGATGACAGATGGCGGATGTCACACGCGATGCAACTATTACTCAGAGAATTATTATATCTTCAAATGTGACATTTCTTACGTTTTGTTTAGTTTTGCGTAGCTCAAAAAAAGCGCTATCGTTGTTCGTAAATTGATTTATGCGATTAAACATCCTAAAGTAATACTTTTGAAATATTACACAAGTTTCTTAATAAAGTGAAAATAAATTTCTTTCCATGTATTCATCTTATAATAAGTGTATGTTTCATTAGATATCGCTTTGACATTAAAAAATGAGCGGTTTCATATTTTTCATTTTATAATTATTGAAATTATGAAGTGTTGCGTACATGGAAATTGATTCGATAAATTTTTTCGTCCAAGCAGATATTGTATTCAAAGTTGCGCGAGATCTAAATAAATAGAGCCTTGTCATTTTTATCGTCTGAAATATTTGAATCGCTTTTAGAGTTCGGTAGGTTTAGCGTTAACGTGATCGAAACAAACTTCACCGAGCGCATCGAGTCTACAGCGGTGGGGATAAACGGACCCGGGCGTCGTCGGCAGAGTGTTAAATGGATAGGTAGTAAAAGGAAACATAAATTAGAAATTAGATTCATAATTATTAAGAATCGCTGCATTTTCTGTGTGAAAGAACTAGACCATAAATCCGTATTTTGCTAATAGATAGTGCAAAGTAACGGAACATCTCAAAAATCGACAGCATTGATCAGAGCATTTCCGTTGTCCCCATTGCGAGTCTGATACTGCAACGGTCGGCACATGCAGAGTTACACGCCTAATCTTGTAGAACCTGATCGAGTCGCTGCGTTCAAAACAAAAATTTGGGTCTTCTATAAACAGTTTCCGCCGGGCAACGTGTCCTGTTGCGCGAGACTCGAGATTACGAGTTGGAAGATTACGGGCTAACAGCTGACACTTAGAACGACTAGACAAATGCATTCTAAATATAGAATTAATTAGTTTCTAATCATCGGTGACTTATTAACACCTTAGGATTCATCTCGACGAAGTCTTCATCGAGCAATCAAAAGAATTCTGAGCAATATAAACTGATCGCTTCTCTCAGAACGCCTTGCAATTGATGCGAACAATTTTTAGTATATTCATACAAGATTTGTGGATTATTTAGAGCAGTCGATAGTCAATTAGCGAAACAGCTTTACAGTTTGCACTACAGTTATTAACAAATATTGAGCACTAACTTCGGATGCGTGAATATCTTTGGGCGTATTATAAATTTTAACTGAAGATTTTGCAAATACAAGATATTTTCGAGAAGATAAAAAGAAATTCCCCTTTGATAAAATGATCGCTGTCAGCGAACTTGTCGGCGGATTTCCGGCCTTTAAACTGTTAAGATGTCCAAGGTGTTTTCCTCGTCACACAGAAAAAGACGATCCCCGATCATGATTCGTTGTGCTTGGCTATTTTCAAGAGCCGTATGGGAATACAAGAAAGTAATTAATTGTTAACTTCATCAGCATTGCTGATTCACTCGAGCGTGGTTGTAGCTCGTTTGCTTTCATTATATTCGCTTTCCATTGTTCTCCGTTATGCCGGTTGATTCCATGCCGGGTATCCGCTAGCCGGAAGCACGCTGGAAAACGCGAATCCCCCAACTTCGACACTTATGCTCGATATCCACCGCCGAGAGAGATTTCTCTGTTTTTATCTGCCGTTCTTGCCCGGATTCTTTTCTTTCCCGAAGTTCTTTTTGTTCACCTTTGCTTTTACCTCGGCGCGGCGCACAGTGTGACGTTTCGATCATTTAGGGGCATTAAATTATTCATGATGTTGTTTCTTCTAATTATCATCTATTTTGTTAAAACTACTCAAAATATGATGCTTTCTAATTACTTTAACATGACTTTTATCGTATTGACCGAAAATACGTATTTTAACTGATGCGAATTATATTTCATTTCTGCCAACATGTAATCACAACTTCGATATTCAATGAAGAATGAAATTCACATTCGCTAAACAATGAAAAGTGTTTTTAAATTTTGTATGGTAATTGTTTGTTACTAGTCATAAATTATTGCAGGGTCTCGAAAGTATATACCAGATTTTTAAACCAAAAATATTGAAAACTTACCTTAAGGAGTGAAATAATCGCCAAAATAAACGATATGTAAAATAGTGGTCAAGCAAATAATACTAAGCAAAAGACCAAAAACTATGAAATGTAATAACAATCGAACACAACAACAGATCAAAAAACAATGACAAATAAAAACAATAGCATTTTAATACAGTTGACAATCGAAGTGCAGGTTTATGAATATCAACAGACACGTTTTTGCTCGGATAGACTGTGTTAGACGACTGAATGAGGTGACTGCGTAAGGCTGTTGAAAACAAACGGAAATTCCTATAGACGCAGAAAAACGCAAAATTTGTTTTCATATCTGACTAAACAAGACTTCAATGTATACATTCAGTGTAGCTTGAAGTCCACATTCGCCCATATAATAAAATTTTACTGTATCGAACATTGGTAGAAACTGAAAAGTTCTTCGACTTTGTATGATTATTAACCATGATAAATGATATGTATAATATTTAAAAACAAAAAATATTGAAAACACTACAAAGGATTGAATAATCAGTCAAATAAATATAATAAAAATTGAAGTTCAAATACACACGCTTTTATTCAGTTAATGCATAAGTGACGATTGATGTAGTTTCATCATTTGTATACGCAGAAGAGTTCACTCGAGGTTTATTTTTCTTATCTGAATGCGATGAAAAGTTGAAAACAATAGTGATTCTGGGTTACGGAGGTATCGTTTTCAAGGTAAGGGTAAATAAGCAATTTTTAAAAAATTTTCAATTTCGGAATTAAATTCCCCTAAATGATGCGATGAAACGTTAATAAAAGATAAGAGTACAACATAATTTTCTGCATTGTGTATAACTACACAAATATCTACAAAACATATATTTTAAATTTTCATTAAGTACCCATATAAAAAGGTTTTAAAAGATGCCTTTTTTATTTTTGCAAGTAACCTAGTAAATGATAATTTTTGGAAAATCTTTTTTGCATATCATTTCGTAAACCAATGCTTCTACTTGATTATAGAAAAATCAGGTCGTTTGGTACAATTATAAAAAAGTTATTCTGTTTTAAACGGCGTTCGAATACTTTCGTGCTTTAAATACAATTGAAGAATATGTTATTCAACCAAATGTTTATTAATGCGAAAATAAAGATAAATTGAATGGCAACAATGTTTTTTATACGTTTTTTTAGAAATTGTTTTTATAAGTCTCTTCTTTACCCTAGTGTATAATATAAGTATGTTTATTATCAAACGGAATACCAATTCGTTTGCACACCTTGCCGGTCGGTAATGTAGGAATAAAATTGTGAGCGCCTAACGGTATACTACCGCTGAATCGCTAGCATCTGACTGATCGTGGTTGCCTATTGCCAGGCGTTTCAGTAGTCGGTACCGGTCAGACACAGCTTGAAGTGGAAGTTGCAGTTTCACGTGAAATGCAACAGTAATGCGACCACCGGCGCTTTCCAACTTTAACATTCGATGTGAATAATCTTAAGATCGAAACATTAGTTTCAGATCGTCGCTCGAGAACTTGAATTTAGTTTGAGAAATAAAAAGAGTGCAAATGATTATCTGGTGTAGCCAGGTCAGACAATTTGCACAGTCACCTTTTAATCATTTCCATATCATGAATATTACATAGTTCGTCGTCATACTGTATTCCCCAGCTAAAAAGTTTCCTAGAAACTGTATCGGAAAAGTATTGCAGGGGATTACGCAGCAGCTCGAGATGTTAAAACAAAGACGATCGATAAGATAATATCCCGAAACAAAAACCAGATAACCACAATAATCATCGATAAGATAGCAACAAGAAGCGAGGTTACTGATCCCGGTTTAATAGAATTTTTTCATTTGAGATAGACTTTCTTTAATTTTTGTTATGGTCCATGTAATCGACCCATTTTTGCACTAGTGTCTCGTAATGCGTTTTATTTTTGATTTTATGCTTCAGCTTTAAGAATAAACTTACTTTGTAGTTTAAACAAACTACATTATATAATACTACTCACAATATTTAGTAAACATGTGAATATATTCTTAAAACTGAAGTATAGAATCAAAAGTAAAACTCATTACAAGACTCTAGTCCAAAAATTGGTTCAATTACATAACAAAAATGAAAGAACTAATTTTTTACGACAATTTCTTCGTTTTTATTTAAATTCATATGTTTAAACAAAGTACATTACAAACATGTGAAACTATTCTTAAAACTGAAGTATAGAATCTAAAATAAAACTTATTTCAAGACTAGTGCAAAAATGGGTTCGATTACATGGACCATAACAAAAATGAAAGAGCTAATTTTTTACGGTAATTTTTTCGTTTTCATACTTCGAAAATTGTATTTTCTAGAATTGTCCGTACGCTTTGCGTGGACTCGTCATCAATCTGGGGCTGCTCATGACAGCAAAGTGAGGATAGGTCCACTCATCTTCAGCTTACAGCTATCTTTTTCTATTCATTAGCTTATCCTCATCTGTTTAGCAGTTACATTGCCTGTAGATCGCAGTAGTACAGGTAAACAACCCGCGATAAGGCTGGCGACTTACGGTCAACATCTTTGGGCCCCTATTGTGTTTGACGGCTGACCCTGGGTTCATTCTGACTCATTCAGACATTAGAAAGACTGACGTGCCTCGGGAAAGTACAAGGATCATTTGAGTCACACCCCGGTCTATGGTCATCATAGTTATCACGTCGTAGCATACAATCGAGCTTTTACAATGCATCGACGCTAATAGCGAAGAACGTTTCGTACCAGGCTGCAATCATCTAGTTTGTCCGAGAGGATAGTTCTAAGGAAAATAGAGTAATCCAATTTTGGTCCATTTTCCTAATTGAATTATTAGACTGCGGACCTTTGTGCAAAATAAAAATGTTCTACGAACTATAGTAAAATAGAAATTTATTTAATGATTTATTTTCTTCCTGAAATTAAGGTTGAAGTGAATTCTTTTCGTGAATAATAGTAAATGCCTTTTATCCTCTATTAAGTAGAGTGACTCTGTGCGTGAGAATGCTGTTTGAATTTCTTACATTGTGTAACAAAGCTAACTTTTTTGAAATAATTGTTTTATTCAAATTTGATAGATATTTAAGAAAATTCAATAATTGTGGGGGAAGTTGACTGTCCTTGAAAACGAGAAAACTACTAATTTACCATACGTTTGTTAAAGACAGAAACACTAAAGGTGGTTACTTTGATATCGTTTACTTGCAACGATCAGTACAAGCAAAATAGCAAACACAAATGAAAGGAAGTTAAGTTTGAAGTTAAGTTAGTTTTGGTTTGCTCGTTCTTAATTAATATGAGAAACTACATTTATCTATCGCGCCTTTTTCGAAAGATTATTACGTCTACAAAACATTATTTTCCACGTTTTCCCGAAAAATGGTCAACTACCGATACGAGGTCAATTACTTGTATCTTTAACTTAATTCTGCCTGGTTGTATTGTTTTTGCTCATTCTCTAGTCAGATGTGCATACATTCCACAGTCTAATAATTACGTACGAAAGGTTATATATACGAGCCGGTAGAAATGAAAAAATTTCACTTTTGTAATATCTAGTCTACGGATTTTATGCATTTATAACAAAAATGAGTAGATGCAATTTAACGAAGTGAACAGATTGAAAAACTTCAAGAGTATTAATATATTATTTTCGCTACGTTAAAATTATTAATGAAAAACATAAATTGATATATAGCTTCTGTGCCTTGCAATTGATGCACAAATTTCTTATTTTGCATAAAAATCCGAAGTCTAGTAATATCGAACAAGGTATCGAACATTGTGATATCTCGACAAGTAACGAATTCAATCGAGAGTCGTATAAAATACTCGTTTATAAACAAGATAAATATATATTGAGCTGTAAGCTTCAGTTGAAAGTCTAATGTTAGACGAGAAATATTGATCGCAGGCTTTCAAAAGTTTTCGATAGACAAGGTCAGCAGCTAAGTTTTCTAGCGAAGCTAAGCTCAAACATGTTATCCTTGCGTGATTTATCATTGAAGATGATCGTTCGGAAGAAGTTCACTTTTAAATTATATATTTCTTCCTGTATTTCTAATTATAATATTCTATCGAAGCGTCTATGTCTTTTAATGCATTAATTTTCAAAGTGTGGAGAGCAATATCGTTCTAGGAAACTTTACTGCAAACCTCAAGATCAAACTACAGGTCTCAACCTGTACAAAAATAATAATAATAATGCAATTTTAATGCATTTCAACTTATACACATTCAACCCTTAACCTTCCGTCGGGCACAGCGGTTCTAGGAGATACATCAATCACTATTTTGCGCAGTGTAATACATCCTTAAGGCAGTAGAGTCCTTTTTCCAGGGTTGCAAGGGTGCGGAATTCGCGTTCTCGTTTCTCGATAACAGTTAATAGAAAGTTAAAAGATCGATCTAGGGCGCTATCGCCCTCAAAAGTCCTATATTTTCGTTTACGTGGCGTAATTTGCATTATTCGGAAGAATATAACTGCGCATGCAGCTATTTTCATAGCTACATGCTGACGAATAATGCAAATTACGCCTCTTAAACGAAAAAATATGACATTTGAAGACGATATAGCTCCCTAGATCGAACTTTTATCTATTGTTTTTACTACTGAAACCCCCCATTTTTGTATTATCGAGAAATGGGAACGCGAATCCCGCACCCTTGCAATCCTGGAATCGAGTCTACCGTCTTAAAGCGGTGCGAACCCACACCCACTAGTATCTTCATAGTTTGATTATTAGTTGTTCATGAAAAAGCTGAAATCTGTTGTCTGATCTATCAGATACATTGCACCCGAACCTGTGTACATCCGAACTGCGCCTTTTTTTTAACGTAGGAAAAATGCATTGTGCATACCCCGTCCTTCTGGAGGAGAGCCGGTGTTATGTGGGACTCCTCTTGCCAGAAGGGCCTGGTCTAACCACTAAATAACCTACGGTGATCTTCCTGATCTATTTGGGGATGGTCGGGATCTCGTGAACGAATGTCACCGACCATTTCCATCCCTGGCGACAAGGCCCCAATCCCGGGGAGGATCTCCTCTAGAACATCGAGTCAGACTCGCGATGAAGATTTCGAGCAGAATCTACTAGATCCAAATATAATTAATTTCCTTTAAATCGAAATACAATTCTATTTTGTCGTTGTCCATGAATAACAGCCATTGGAGTACGCATATCCTTACAACGAATATAAACTTTCTCCTTCTTCCAAGAAACGATGAGACAGGTAGAAACTCAAGTCACTGCAACCGTAAAATAAATTGCAGTGCAAAGGGTAAATACGTTACGAACACGTATGCATTCGTTGGGTTGTAGCGACGCTCCTGATTGAAAGAAGCGTTTCGCCATGTCTGGCAATCTGGTAAAGTCAGGCGTTCGATATCGTTTACGTCTATACCGTGTATTCGAAAAGCGTCGACACTGTTGGCCGGCGGACCGGTCACCGTAAAATGCAACGTAGAAAACAGCCAATATTTTTCTCTGCGAGGAGACCCTGTCGAAGCGAAAATACATATTTCGAGGACGAAGAGGATGACCGACGAGAGCGAGACAAACTCGTTTCAACGAATACGCTCGTGCGAACGGCTCGGCACGGTTTGTCTATCTGTGCGGTGAAAGTCGCTCTGAAAAATCATTCCGTGTCCTCCCCTGGTCTTTCGGAAACAGATATAGAAGGAGGAATAGTCGGGGGCGAGAGAGCGCCCGCGCGCACCTCGTGTTCACCAGTCTACGCAGCGAAGGCGAGTGCGACGGTGGCGTCGGGACGCCGCGACGGCGCAGACTGCTCGATCGATTCCACGTTTCGGTGTGCTCGACATTCGAGAGAGGCACCGTCGAGTCTGACAGCGGCGAGGAAGAGGGCGAGAGCTGACTAGAAACAGCGAAGCGAAGTGGCTGAAACGAAGGGGCGAGAAAGAGCGAGCTATCGCGATATAGCCAACGGTATATAGGAGACAGAGAGAGGGGAAGAGAGAGAGAGAGAGAGAGAGGGAGAGAAAGAGAGTCGAAGGGAGTCGAAGAGAGTCGGGTTATCGGTGCGCGTGTGTCTTCCGTCGACGACGCGAACGACGGGAACGACGAGAACGACGGGAACGTGCGAGAATCTCCAGATCGCCGAGCTGACAGATCTACGGGGAAGGTTTCCTCCGAGCCTCGAAATCAGCCTCGCCCCCGTGTCAACCGGTTAAAAATATTCGCGCGGCGCGCAGAACGGCGCAGGATGACGGCGTTGCGGACCTAGAAGAGGGAAACGTAAGCTGAGAACGAACATCCTCTACTCGAGCCGGGATCGATCGTGTCGAACACACTCTTCGTAAACGCGTCCGCTGTTCCATGACCCACATGTGGACGGTGCTCGGTCCGAAATCCATGGACCACGTTATTGGTCATGGACTCGTTTCGCTCGTTTTAGGTGCTGTTCCTCGGGACCCGACCCGACCCGATCCGACCCGACAGTGAACTTCCCCGGAGACCGACACTGACCCCATGGATGGACACCGGTGCGACGATGAGAGCGCAGTCGAGAGAGGAGTCGGTGTTGCGGTAAGGGTGTTTGCTTCTTCATCTATGTTTCTTGCCACGTTTGTCGATCTCTCGAGAATCCTCGTTGTTTTCTTTCTTTCGAGCCTGTCCACCTTTCGACGTCGCTAATGCCCATCCTCGGACACGATCGGACGTCGTCGGTTGGACTGGCACGCTTTTGCCGTTGTCGCGTGCTTCTTTCACTCGGAACGGCTCTAATATCGATTTACGTTCTTGAAATAGTCACGAAGAACCGGTGCAGGTAGACACTTCCTCATGTGTCAAAACAGACACCGAGCTCTTCGATCGGGCTCGCCTGTTTTGATCGGCCGCGACTTAGGAGCCTGGATTAGAATAGCTTCGCGAAAGGAGCGAATCTCTTGGCGCGACATGGTCTTCAATGTCAAAGGTTATCCGATAGTGACGTATACAACCCGGGACCGTGTATATACGTACACCATTCGGCAAGAGTTGACGCGTTCAAGCAAATCGTTGGGATTTACCACCTTGTCGGTAGCGAATGATTGATAAATTCCATCAATTCCATCGCTCCGATGCCGATCGTGTTAATAATTGTAAGACAAACTAATCATATTATTCGTTGCGTCTGCAGGTTTTTCTTTCAGTCGGTTCAGTGGACGGTATTTCCACTGGAACGCTGCTATCTTTCATCGGAATGTCGTGCATTTTGATAACATGACGAAAGAGACGTTAAGAAATACGCGAGGAATAATAGAAAGTAAGAAACCGTGGTTTTCGCCAGACGCGAAACTGTGACAATTTAACATATGGTGGCGCGCGTGGAAGTGTAACTTAATTTGTACGAGGGTAATTGAGTTATTACGATGAATGTGGCGATTGTGGTATCGGCAACTTGTGTCTCGCCGATAGCATAGGGGCCCCCATTAATTTACTGTCGGCTGTAGATCCGGAGAACGAGACGGTTACTTCGTATGTTGCAAACTGGTCCCCTATGTTTTCTCAACATTCTGACAAGTAATGTTGCTCATCGGTGTGTAGAACGGTGCGAATTTATAAACGCGCATCATTTGCGTGTTGCGACAGTTTTTTCCTTCTTAGTACGCAAATTGTAGCAATAATATTCCAAGCGACCAGGAACGAAATCTTGTGTAACGTCCATTGTTTTTATCGTGTACGTACACTTAATCGATCGGCTACTAAAAAAGTATGAATTCTCTATGATTAACACATTCGTCCGTAATTAGTCATGGTGCAACGGACAAGGCCCGGTAAAACGTATAACGAAAGCGAGATGCGAAACACGATAAATTTGATTAAAATTCAAGAGGTTCTATAAGATTTGATAAGTCAAGTTTCATTAGCTCTCACCAGAATTTCATCAGAACGGTAACACATTTTTTCTAGTAAACGGGAACATTCGCTTCACCTTCCCTAAATCCCAATTCACTCGGAATCATGTTGTGGTAATTAGTTCGCGATTAGCGCGTTCGCTATCGTTGTGACGCGTACGTGACGTTCGCAATCTCGCGGTTTAGTTGAAAACAGTCAAATTCATTTTCTATGCTTGTTTCGAGTAGACTTTCTCGTGTTAAATTGTTCCGATCTTTCATAAATGAGTGCATCTCATAAAACGTCTTAACAGCTAGAATAATTGGTGGTAGCGAACGTGCTAGGAACAGAAAGATCTGATAAATTGAAATGTGACTGTTTATAGGAGCCGAATCGTTGAGGATAGTAGACGAAAATGGCAGATAGAATTTAAGAAATAACTAATCGTGTCATCTTAAACTTTTGCAGGGGCGGATTATTGAGACGCGGGATCGCCTTGCAATTTCAGTTTTTCCCGATATTGTTCGGTCCACGGAAACAATTGAACGTCGACTGCTTGTTAGGAGTGTTTTATAAGAACCTCGAAGACGCTCTCGACTGTCTCGACTAGAACGGGTGTCTGAAAAGCACGGAGTTGGTTGATTCGGGAACGCGGTTGCTCTATTTCTGGAGTTTGAATCGGGTTACTTAATGTTTTTGAACCTTCTACTTTCCCTGCCTCGTTATCTCTGGCTACAAGCTATTGGCGATTACGATATCACATCTAACGTTCACTTCTCTCGATATTCGACGTGGTTCTGTTGTCGATGTTGTCTGATTCTATTTAGCTTCTGAATCATCTTTCGCGTCGCACGCACTTTATCGATTGAATAGAAATAATTTTACCAGCGGTCCGAATCCGAGGTTTTTTCAACGTCGTTATGCATCTTCTGCTTTACAGAAATTTTATGATGGTTGAATCACATGACTTCCCTTTCGAATGATTTAGCATGAACATCGACGTTATTGTTTGATAAATATCAGCGTGTTATGTCGTGTCTCTGTGTAAAAATAACATTAACGAATATTTGCAGGAGAAAAACTTCTGTACAGGTTCTACACAATTGTTGGAACAAAGGTTTTCGAAGATATGCAGTTATTTAGAATATACTTGAATATACTAGAATATATTAGAATATACTGGAATATACTAGAATATACTAGAATATACTAGAATATACTAGAATATACTTGAATATACTTGAATATACAAAGAATATACTAGAATATACAAAAATATACTACAATATACTGGAATATACTAGAATATACTAGAATATACAAGAATATACAAGAATATTCTAGAATATATTAGAATAAACTTGAATATACAAGCATACATATATTGGAATATACAAGTATATACTAGAATTTATTAGAATACACAAGAATATACTAGAATATGCTAGAATACACTATAATATGCGTGAATATACTAGAATATGCTAGAATATACTAGAATATGCGTGAATATACCAGAATATACAAGAATACTAGTACGTACTTGAATATACTATGTCATTATTTAAGATACAAATTACAACCTCAAAAAAACAATGTTTTTTTGTGGAATTTAATTAAAAAACAAGGTAAGATTGAAATATTTGCACAATGTAGGTTCCTGGGTATCCGATCATCGGTTCTTATAATATTGTACAGTGAAGTGGAAGTCTGCCAACACCTTATCGTATTGCTTTATTTCGAATACTGATTTTCAATGTTTCACAGATTCTACATAAAATACATTTAAAAAAATTACAATACAACAAAACAGCTATCGAACACTTTAATTATGAATTTTATACATATAATCCTTCACGCTTCACGCGATATCTTACCAGTGCCGGACAGCGAAGAATGTTTAGTATATATTTCAGAGCAACAAACCACAATGGTATATGTTGTTGCATTTATACCGCGTATACATAGAACGAGCCATGCATTGAAAATCTTTATTACTTTCGTTAATGGTTCCACCAAAATGTTATCCATGTATGCCATTGTATGTCGCCATTGCTAAAATAATTGGTGACCGAAATGAAGACCGAATCTATTCTGACCACGTGTAATCAATTCTGAAACATCTGTCAGGGTCAGTGCGACACATAGACATCGTCCATGACGGAATAAAGTTGAAGATTGATCAAATACATGTTACACAACGAGGTTGAACCTAGACTTCACGACTCCAGCTGAAGTCAAACGAAACATCACGAACACGCGTATCGTATTTCGAAAATAGTCGTGACATAATTGATATGTACAACTTTCGATCATAATCAGGTGCGATTTCACACAAGCATAGAAGCATAAGCTAAATGTACCGGCGCGGCAATGCAAAATACAACAGTTATCGATCCGCAGCTATCGCGAGAGACGGCGGAAAGCGGTAATGTCTCGATGTATGCGAAAACTTTGGTACCGAAATATCAACCGACAAATCCGTCGGTACAAACGTCATTTGAAAAACGATTGAGAACAAAAAAGTTTCGTCGTTGCATTTATTATTGTTGAATTATGTATCTAATTTCGTATGACGTTAACACTTGATCTCTACCGGCAGCCTATTAATAGGCCTTTCAATAATTGTGCTGCGCCAAATGGAAGCTTAAAAATCTTGTTTTACGCAATGATCCCGAAGGAAATTATTGGATTTTATTATTGAGGGTGAGTTGTTGGTTTGCGATTAAAATTGCTGTTGCCATTGAAGGATTCTTTAAAGAAATCCTCGGCCACGAACCATAGGCTTTCAACAATTATGGAATAATCACCGATAGGTAATGCGTTAATATATGAACGATCGAGTTTCTAGTTTCTTCAAGGAGTATGTCCCACAAACGTACATACATGTATAACGAACCGGTAGTCCATTAGTTTCGATTATCAGAATCCTGAAGGGCATATTTTTTGTCTTCTAGAACTGCAGCAAGGGTTCGAGGCGGGGCGCGGCCTCGTCTTTCGGCTTCCGGCGACATCCTGTTCGGATTCCTGTGGCGATATCGAACTACCCAGCGGAGCCTAGTCTGACCCAGCCACGATCGAAATCTGCCGGTCCCGAGCAGAATCGTCGTCGCGACGAGGACAACGCGGTCGCGATTCGCAATCTGTCGTCGGGTCGATCGACTCCTAGACTCGCTCCACCGAAGAAGGACGCTACTGGGATCGCGGTGAGGACGAACCGTTTCGGGTACAAGCAGCCGCAGGTGAAGTTTACGAACAAGGTCGGGGACATCTGCAGCAGCCACACGGTCAGCCATTACAACCAAGAGGCGTTGCAGCAACATCAGCAAGAGAGTGTACCGAAACAGACGCAGAGGGTAGCCCCGGTCGTTTGCAATACGTCCTCGGTGCCCGCGTCGAAGATCAGGTCGCCCGCGCGTAGCGTGACCATTTACAACAATGTTGGCACCTCCCACGTGGACGGGAATCGTAGGCCATCGGGTATTCGCGAGCCGGTCGGCAGGTATACACTGCACACCAGCCACCTGCCGTTGCCTCAGTTCGCCGTGAGGGTCACCAACGCGAACTCGAAAACCGCGAAAACTGCGGCCAATTTGAATAGAATGGTGTCCGCTGCGTCGAAGGGTTCTACAAGCTCGAAAGAGGGTTCCAGCACCGAGGATTCTGGCGTGGGTAGCCAGCAGGGTTGCACGGTGGACGACACCAACCGAGGCTACGATTGCACCGGCGGTTCTCCGAGCAGGAGACGAGGCATAGGCAGACCTAGGAATTTAAGAATGGTGGTGAACGGAAAGAGTTTCGACGTCAGGGATGTCAGAGACGACGATAGCACGGTCACCGAGATATCTGTAATTCCGTTGCCGAAGACGTTCACGGCCCCCGGCACCGGACTGGTGCGGGAACGAACGACCCAATATCAAAGGATTGTGAACAAGGACAACAGACACGCCGAATCGACGACCTCCATGTCCACCACGTCGTCGGAGGGATACGACGAGGGGCTCGGCGAGGAGAAAGTTTACAAAGACAGGTCTCGATCGGAAAAGATCCCATCCATTAAGTCGGACTTTAGCCCTCCTAGCTCCGACGATCCTGAATACGGTCACGGCGAAGCTATGGCCGACGAATACTCGTTAAGCTCTAGCGACGAGTGCCAACGTTCCTCTTCCGTTGCTCATCATATGCAAGCTGCTGCGAACACAGCCAAAAACGTAACGCTAACGAGGACATCTCTGCGATCGGTGTTGCTCACCATCGAGGATCCTGCGTTCGCCGCTGCTGCAGCCACCTCTACCTCGCTGATAGACGACGAGACTTCTCCCGTTGATAGTCTCTTCGACAGCCTCACAGCCAGTATTACGCAATCGGACGTCAAGGCGGCCAGAAAGGAGCAGCCCATGGAACAGTCCGGGAACACCTTGGACGATGACAGTCCTGGAACGCCTACCAACGCCTCAAACTCGTTGAGCTTGTCGGAGGGTAGGGAATTCTTCGACGACGAGATCGCCGATCAGCCTGGGCTTATTTTAAACGAGAACATGAGGGTCGGAGCTGAAGCGCAATCCATTGTAGCTAGCCAGCTTGTTACCGAAAACAGCCATACATTAGTCGAGTCCAGTCCTAAAGCAGGTAAAGGGGATTGATTGTCTTTGTTAACCTTTAGAGGGCCCCTATAGTGGCCGCAAACTTGGGAATTTCGCTGAACGCGTTGGTTGTCCCAAAAAGATTGTACTTCCTTAAACTTACTTCCGTAAGTACAACATTTTTGGGACATCCTCTGTATGTATATATCGAAAATGTTACAAATAAAGGTTATATAGTTTCGGGGAGAATATAATTTTCAATACAATATACCCTTGTAATTTATATATTGTATACGCTGAAAGTTGGACGTTTTCCGGTATTACTCATCAATTGTCCCATTTTAACAGCTGCAGGATACAGTAAGAATGCGACAAACAGCCCACACCATGGCAAACGAATGAGTCGAGCTGGCAGCGTTGACACTCTGTCACCTTGCGAATCTATCGCATCCGACGATTTGATATTGGATTACGAACAGAGCGACGCAAGTTCCTTCGATGAGCGGCACCGGTGAGCATTTCGTATTTAGGTATCGCGGAAGAGCTTCTGTCAAAAGTCGTTTGTAAAAATTTCGTTTGCTCGAGTCGTTGACCAAACTGCAAAAGACAATACAGTGGAGCTCGAGCATGTTATTTTCTGATAGAATCTATTACTTTGAAACCGTGGTCGTCAAGTCTCAGAAGCTCGTCTACGAAATGTTTATATTTCACTTTTCTGTTGATCTAAAATCAAGCGAAATTTTATTGTATTTTAGAATGGAGGCGACCGCAGCGATGCAGGAGACGGACGAGCCCCCAATTCTTTCCAATTTGGTAGCACAAGGTGAACATGTGATGACACGGTGGAGCTCTCTGTTGGGTGCATGTCAATCGGTGCAGCAAACTAATAATACGAACACGATTAATAACAATCTGAACGGTGAATCGGCCAATAACAATAATCAAGCAGCCAACGAAATAGGGTGTGTATATCAACTTTTCACGTTTCTAGTCGCTCCACGGCACATATTTTCAGATACTGCATGCGCTTATGCTAGTTCAGAATATGGAATATCACCTGGTAAACTTTGAAAGTCCCGTGAAAATTAATCTTAAGCGTTATCGAGTGTTCTCACCGCTGTTGTTAACATGTTTAAACGTTTTATAGCTTGGAACACGCTTCTTTATGTTTCGTTCTTGATACAGGATGTTTCTTGACGAGAGTCAGACAATTCCCCATGGAAAAATGAATTGAATTGTAGAGGAACGGGAATGCTATCACTACTTTCGGTCACTTTTTAGTGTTAGCGTCTGACATTGACATTGGTGTCACTTTTTGAATGTCCTTGTGCCAGTTTAGTTAATATTCCGAGATGAACAGAGACTCGCTCTTCTTCTTTCGAAAGGGTGAAATGAAAAACAATAAACAGTTGAGCAAAGTGTTCCTAAGCGGCATAAATTTGATTATTATTCTATGAGATTTTTGTATCACTTTCGTCATTGGATTCGCGCGAGTCTCTTCTAATGCAAATGCGATCGAATAAGACATTATACGAATGAAATGTTAGGTACTGAAATTATTAGTCACCATCGTCGGAATACTGTCGTATTCGGCGTTGTTTGTATTAATAAAAAGCTCATGCTTAATCCATTGATCAAGGTTGCATAAAAAGTACTGCAAGACAAGGAAATGTATTTATTGTACCAACGGCTGACACAAAAACGGAAGGACTTTAAATTACGTTTAACTTTAGAAAATTTCCATTCCTTATTTCTTATTCATTTTTGCAAGTTCGTCTAGTGAGTGTATACCCTGTATAGTTAACACCGTATGTTGCTTTGCTGCGAGTTTACACTTTACATGTTAATGTTCGGTACCAAGCAATCGAAATGAGACAAAGTATGAATTGCCCCCGAGATTTTATAAAAAGTTATTTAATCGTGTTGAAAGTTTCGTGATCGAAGGGAGAATTGTTATTTCAATTTGGCTATTACGAGCCTGGCAGATTGTTGACCCTGTGTTTTTAAGACTTTCGTCGAGAATGAAATGTTCGTGAAATGTTGAACCACTTTGGGAGAATTTGAAAAAAAAAGAAAGATAATGACGTTAATGTTCTAAAAGCATATTAGATGCTGTACACTTATATTACTTTCTTTGCACATTGCAAATATGCGAGAGTCACGTAAAAACAAGAATCAGTCTACGTTTCATAACATAAATGAATTTATAGAATTTTTACTATTGGATCGATAAGGATCGATAAGGTAAGTTGTACAGCGTTGTAGAGAAATATCGCAGTCCGTCTACAAGTGTATCATGATGAATGATTGGACAAAAGTATAGCAATGCTTCTATTAACAAATGACATTTACATTTAATATTATTTGCTATTTCTTTACGACAGCTAAAAATCGACTGCATGAAATATTCATGGGCAGTTTTTTTGCCGTTATTCAATGTGGTTATGTCTATTTCAATACCTTAATTAAGGCAAAATATATAGCTTTCCAATTTGATTTACTTGCAAATTATTCCAGCAATAAATAGTACAGACGAGAGAGAAATAGTTTTACGTTCATAATCATACCAAAAGTGGGAAGTACCTATACGATTTTTTGTCTGATACTTTGTTTTCGAAAAATTTGATTTTAAAGTAAAATGTCCAATAGTTGTACTAACGTTGTTTATAAACCCGCAAAGCTTTGAAACAAATCCAAATATTCTTACTTCTTAATTAGTGGTTACTATTATACTTAAATCAATTATCACGTAGCGACTAATACATTTGTTCACATATTGTTTAACTAAAAATTGTTACATGTGTAGAAAAACGCTGATGAATAATTAGGCATAGAGACTGGTTTATTTTGTTAGAGATTGCGACTTAATTGTCGCTTATGACTATTAACTATGATCTAACACTGTTCTTGTAGTTGATCTCAGCTAATACTGTTAATTCTTTGAACTGTGGCGTTGAGACAAATAGTATGTTGCATTGTCCTAGAACTTCTTCTAAGAATTATTTCTAATCATTTCGAATCTATTCAAAGATATCTCGATGAAACTTAATGTCAAGTTTTTTGAAATCGAAGTATACGATTTGAGTTTGAGAAACTAGAAGGATTAGATTATTAGATTGATCTAAATCATAGAGAAATTGCTACAGGTTACTTTCCACAAATTTTCTATATCTGGACCCGTATCGAAAATTTAGAAAATTCGTTTTGTAGATTTATGCGACATAACGTAACACATTTGAAGTCGAAATCGGTTAACGCTGGGCATATTCTCTAAATATTTTGTGTACAAGTGATATTCTTAAGGTAGATCTACATACAAGGAAGAACGGCTTAAAAATCTATATTTATTGAACGCGTAAAATGTTGTCCGAGAGTAATACTCAAGGTAAGATAAGACTGCTGAATCTACGTGCAACGCAAAGCTTCAATGCTTTTTTAAGACGATAAGAACGATAAGAACTTTTCAATCGAGTTTCACGTATCGTGTGTCCACTACGATCAATGCCTGTGCTGTGAAATAATGCGATCATCCGATCGAACGCATAGATATGCCGAATGTGTCAGAGTTTCGAACATGCTACGCACTGCAGGAGACACTTGTGCGTTGCATGCGTGGCGTGCATTCATTCATACGAAACATTGAGTCTGCGTTCTAGACGTACAGACACGTCTGTTCGTGCGAGATATCACTGTTGCCCGAACATTCGCCCCGAAATCAATAACTCCATAGTTTTCTTACGTGTCCACGTGGCGTGCACAGTGCACAGGCTGTCGCGGAATGGAACAGAAAGTTCTGCGAACAAAAAAAAAAGAGAAGAGGAAACTTTTCTTTCAACAATTATTTTAAATATTTATCGGGTACCAATGCTGTCATCACGTTGACCATTGTCGCGCACTCGTGACGGAAACGGTTTCGTATTTTTTACAAACTGTAGTTTGCATTAGGTGTACAAATAAGTTCGGTACCTTTACATATATTCAATTGTGATTGCATTTCAAATTAAAATTTTCTCCCACCGCTTTGGTGTTTTAAAGAATTAATTACCGTTGGACGGTAACAGCAACAAATGATTAATTTAAGCGACGCAATTGAGCAAAAAAGGCCTTTTACCGGCAGTGGAACTAGACAATTGATTCTGTTGCATGACAACGCACGACCAAATACGGCGAAAACAACACTGTAAGTAATTTCTGCTTTGGGCTGGAAAGATTCTCCCTCATTTCGGTCGCTGCAACACCACTTGGTTGATTCTAACTTCAAATCTCTCGAAGAGGTTCCCACAAGCATTAATGAGTTTATTCAATCGAAACCACCATATCTTTTTATGGAAACGGGATTCGCCAGCTACCCTAAAGTTGGGAGAAGTGTGCAGAAAGCAATGGTGATTACTTCGAAACGTAACGAGTACTCCTTTTTTTTTTATAAATAAAGATCAAAAGTGTGCTCAGAAGGCACTGAACTTATCTGTACATCTAATATACATACAGTAAAGTCTTGACCTAAGCCGGACGTACACTCCCGCTCAAAAGTATGTGGGCGACACGTTAAATTTTTTATGCGGTCTACTTTACACAGTACTAAAGAATATATATTTTAATAATAATTATGTGAGTTTCGTATTTCGAAATTTTCTTTTTTCAATTCTTACATCGATAACCGAGTACCCACTTTAAATATCTTTTTAAAACTTCTTTAATGCTTTTGTCGATAAATAGAAAAATTATTTTTATGTCTGTGATATATAAACTCCCGCTCAAAAGTATGTAGACGACACGTTAAATTTTTTATGCGGTCTACTTTACACAGTACTAGAGAATATATATTTTAATAATAATTATGTGAGTTTCGTATTTCGAAATTCTCTTTTTTCAATTCTTACATCGATAACCGAGTACCCACTTTAAATATCTTTTTAAAACTTCAATGCTTTTGTCGATAAATAAAAAAATTATTTTTATGTCTGTGATATATAAACTCCCGCTCAAAAGTATGTAGACGACACGTTTAATTTTTTATGCGGTCTAGATTATACAGTTAATAATAAATTCATTTA
>CM052198.1:4337523-4381731 GCA_028455805.1 Lasioglossum figueresi | reverse complement strand
CCGTTCACGCAAACCAACTTTGGTTTGAATATAATTTTCATGGGATCAATCCCTCACGAGGCATTTCGATTGTTCTATCTGCAAAAAATAATTTAGACAACACGACGTAGCTGTTCATGCAAAGAAACTTTTGTTTGAATATAATTTTCATGGGATCAATCCCACATGAAGCATTTCGATTGTTCTATCTGCAAAAAATAATTTAGACAACACGACGTATCCGTTCACACAAAGAAACTTTGGTTTGAATATAATTTTCATGGGATCAATCCTTCATTAGGCATTTCGATTGTTCTATCTGCAAAAAATAATTTCCACAACACGACGTAGCCGTTTGCGCAAAGAAACTTTTGTTTGAATATAATTTTCATGGGATCAATCCTTCATTAGGCATTTCGATTGTTCTATCTGCAAAAAATAATTTCCACAACACGACGTAGCCGTTTGCGCAAAGATACTTTTGTTTGAATATAATTTTCATGGGATCAATCCCTCATGAAGCATTTCGATTGTTCTATCTGCAAAAAATAATTTCCACAACACGACGTAGCCGTTTACGCAAAGAAACTTTTGTTTGAATATGATTTTCATGGGATCAATCCTCATGAGACATTGCGATTGTTCTATCTGCAAAAAAGAATTTGCACAACGCGACGTAGCCGTTTACGCAAAGAAACTTTTGTTTGAATATGATTTTCATGGGATCAATCCTCATGAGACATTTCGATTGTTCTATCTGCAAAAAATAATTTAGACAATAAACGTAGCCGTTTACGCAAAGAAACTTTGGTTTGAATATAATTTTCATGGGATCAATCTCTCGTGATGCGTTTCGATTGTTGTTCAAGGTCGTTGAAATCGGTGAAGCGTGCCAATTACTTTCCTAAACAATTATCGCATTTCTTGCCTAGTTTTGACAAAACATGGTTTTTATAGCAATACAGTTTCAACATTATTGCACGCTTTCGAGCATGCTGCGCGATTCACTTTCTAACCCCTACCTAGTAACCAGCTTCTCTCCCACTCGTTGAGTCACTGTCAGATCGCTATCATGGTGTAGCCGGCAACTCGAGCTTGAAACGCGTCGCGTTTGTTAGTAACGCGTGTGCGCTCCTGCAGTTTACGTATTCCTTTTTCCGGCACGTTTTCTCTAGCGATAACGTGACTCATTTAATCGGTGTTTCATAAAACTCGTGAGGTGTTTGATACAATAAACAGTCAAGTTAGTGGACGTTAGTGGAGTTAGTTAGTGCGTCAACGGCTTATATTCAGCCATCTCTTAGCAACTGTTCGCGAGTGATTTAATATGTTCAGTGTCGAGAGAAGATCAGTGTTGTTCATTTACAATTTTCAAACGTATAATTAGGAAGGTTAACAGAGATTTGTTGGAACGTTCAAGGTAGAAAACTGGGGGATTACTTAATCTGGTTAACAGCGATAGTATATCTTGTTAACTCGTAGATTGAAGTGTCAGGGTCCATTTTACCCCAGCGTTTCCAAACATTTATTCAACTCTCTGTAACGAAATTGTTTCGAGTTGATATTTAAAAAATACATAGGGTAAATACATAGATAAAAATTGGAAAAGTACATTAAAAATACATGATCAGGGGTGGAACAATAAGACCTAAAAATGCAATAATATTATAGGATCTCACGGCGATAAAATTAAATTGATAATTGTTCGATGGAACTTAATCAGAGAATCAATGTATATCGGTGAGATTAGTTAAAAAAAATTTTCAAATGAATTATTAAGGCGTTAAATGGATCTGAGAATCAGCAACCTTGAAATGGTCGGAAAGATTCATTTTTTAACGGTTAATTCATCGGTATTCCGGAAACGGAATGTAGTGTCAACATTAATGCATATCTCTGTTCTGAAGGCACTGTTAGGTGCTTATCTTTCATCGAAGATTACCTAATGCTTTAATATACCGGTCTACTTACGACTAGAAAGCATACTGCGTTGTTGCATACTAGAATGTTTCTATTTCAAGGAGTACATAGTTTGTTTTATTTTAAACCGTGCCTGTCAGTTTAATCTATATAAATAAAAATGTAAATGTTCGTTTGTTCAAAATCTTAAATCTCCGAAAGTTCTTCACCGATTGCTTTGAAATTTTGACACAACGTTGCATTCGAATACGCGCGTGTTTTTATATACCTAATCTATATAATCTATATAAATAAAAATGTAAATGTTCGTTTGTTCAAAATCTTAAATCTCCGAAAGTTCTTCACCGATTGCTCTGAAATTTTGACACAACGTTGCATTCGAATACGCGCGTGTTTTGATATACCTAATCTATATAATGTATATAAAAAAAATATGTAAATGTTCGTTTGCTCAAAATATTTCGTTAGTATTTTTTATTTTCCTCGTTTTTTTCTTTGTTTTTTAACTGACAATGAGTCACAGCAACGCGTGGCCGAGTACAGCTAGTATCAAATAAAATAATATTTATAACAGTCTTTTTTACTTGAAGGATAGTGAAAAATATGCTGGGTCGGTATTTTTTAAATATTTTGGTACAGCTTCGCTACTTATAATGAACTAACACTTATTTTGCCAAATATTTGAATCTCTTACATCATAACGTCGTTTTTTTCCACAAATGCCATAAGAGTCACGTCGATGGGACAGCCTGATCGGCAAAGGGCACCGTGACAAGGAAATTAGCTGTTGACTTCATAACCCTGTCTCACTGACACTCGTTCTACAGTACTACCCTAATTAGGTCACTGACCTCAGTGTCCTTTGCCAATAGGGCTCTTCTACCAACATGGCCCTTATGGCATTTTTGAAGATTATTTCAATATTATCGCAACTGAGAAACCTCCAAAAGTTCAACAGTTTATTCGAAACAACACGACTTTCTTAACGATTACAGTAGATTCACGTAAACAAAAGTCCAGCATTAATTTATGTTGTTAGAAACAATTTTAGAGAGAGGATTTTACACAATACTCGTACAACATGCTATGAAAAATCGTCCTTACACGGCCATTCATTTCGCAACACCTTGTACGCATTGGGCTGAATTAATATCACATTTATCTCACTCGTCGATATTAAAGTTGAGTCGCTCGCAAAAGTAAACGCTTACATTTTCAACATTGAGCAAGTGAAATATCAACGCTGAGCTACAGAATTTAGCGGAACAGAGATTCTGCAATTTTAAAATTCACATTGAGCAAGTGAAATATCAACACCGAACTACAGAATTCAGCGGAATAGAGATTCTACAATTTTAAAATTCAAATTCTAACCCCGATATCGAGCATCCGTGATTCGGAGTAGATAGGAGAATAATTAAATACAAAAGAAGAAATTATAGAGAAATGTAGAAGACTGTTAACGTGTCATGCAAAAATTAGTGTATAGCATGGAACATCGACTTCCAATTAGAGAGGTTATTACACCCAAAGGCCAACCAAACATTAACGCGAGGTAACGTATAAAAACAATAAATAATAATGCACGCGTTCGAATATGTTCATTGACCCACCGATGATGCATGCTTGTACTAAATGTACGGAAAATTCGCAATTGAACAATTTTCGAATTAATTTTGCTAATACAATCTCGCTGTAGATCCCACACAGTGTTAGATCCTTGTACATGTGTATAGAGATATTTCGCCTGTAGAATGTTGCAAATGTAAGCATACGCGTTCTTCTATGAAAGTAAACGAAGAACGTGTTTTTATGGAACTTTTATTAGATAGATTTGAAAATATCTGTTCCATAGGAACACTTTCTGTAAAAGTTCCACAGGAACAGGTATCTTCTTGAAGAAAACATAGAAGCTCGAGTAGGATTCTTTTTTTAAACAAAAGATAATTGTTTATTCCGATCCTTGGCATATGTACGACCACGCTGCGAATTTGTGAGATTGGAATATCCATTGCAATTTGAGTAGAGTGTTAAAGGCTACGAAAAAGACGAATCAGTTATGGTGGACGTTGAAGCTGAGAAATCTGGAGGAACTTTAGCCGTCGTATATTCCAGACGACCACTGTGGTGCTCGACAAGGCGCTGATTTAATATTTATAGTCGTTCAGACACGTTTCCGTGTACTACGACTTTATCTTTTATGCTTGCGAGGGAGCCTGCAGCGTTGAAATCCCTCTAAATTCTAACCGCAGGGAGGGAAAACATAAAATATATTGTGGTATTCATAAACATCATCCTTAAGGGAGTAGACTACTTTTTCCAGGATTGCAAGGGTGCGGGATTCGCGTTCTCATTTCTTCATAATACAAAAATGAGGTTCTTCAGTAGTCAAAAACGCTAGATAAAAGATCGATCTAGGGCGCTATCGCCCTTGAAAGTCCTATTTTTTCGTTTACGAGGTGTAATCTCCATTATTCAGCAGCGTAATTTGCATTATTCAAACGCATACAACTGCGCAAGTAGCTATTTTTATAGCTACATGCTGCCGAATTATGCAAATTACGCCTCGTAAACGAAAAATAGGTCTTTTGAGGGCGATAGCGCTCTGAATCGATCTTTTATCTAGCGTTTTTGACTACTGAAAAACCTCATTTTTGCATTATCGAGAATATGAGAATGCGAATTCCGCACCCTTGCAATCCTGGAAAAAGGAGTCTACTCCCTTAATCCTGCGCGTTGAGAGTTTTGCATTTCAAAAAGAAATTAATTGTAACAATCGTAGACACTGTTCGACCACATCAATGAAAATTACGTCTCGTAAACGAAAAAATAGGACTTTTGAGGACGATAGCGACCTAGATTGATCTTTTATCTAGCGTTTTTGACTACTGAAAAACCTCATTTTTGCATTATCGA
Source organism: Lasioglossum figueresi (assembly GCA_028455805.1). Taxonomy (NCBI): domain Eukaryota; kingdom Metazoa; phylum Arthropoda; class Insecta; order Hymenoptera; family Halictidae; genus Lasioglossum; species Lasioglossum figueresi. The sequence goes on along the minus strand of CM052198.1, from coordinate 4,376,916 downwards.
GAATATGAGAATGCGAATTCCGCACCCTTGCAATCCTGGAAAAAGGAGTCTACTCCCTTAATCCTGCGCGTTGAGAGTTTTGCATTTGAAAAAGAAATTAATTGTAACAATCGTAGACATTGTTAGACCACATCAATGAAAATTACGTCTCGTAAACGAAAAAATAGGACTTTTGAGGACGATAGCGACCTAGATTGATCTTTTATCTAGCGTTTTTGACTACTGAAAAACCCCATTTTTGTATTATAGAGAAATGAGAACGCGAATCCCGCACACTTGCAATCCTGGAAACGGGCCAGCGACTCAAGTACAATTTCTCCTTAGCGTCCCCACCTTGCTTTTCTCCTCCAATATCGTGGAAAAAATTTACGGACAGAACAACTCTCCCAATTACTGCTAGGGTAGTATTTACTGTACATTCCGTGTCTCGCAAGAAGTCTCGGGAATGGAAAGCGGGGCTGATTGGTCAAAGTGGAAGGGGCACGCCTTGTTTCAGACGTATTTTCGACACTAGCAAACTATTGGGCTGAACTTTCACCCAAGGGACCAAAAATTTACAATTTTTTGAAGTGTAATATTCTACAACTCGACGAAAAAATTATGAAACTTTAAATTCTAGTGCGAGGAATCCAAGACCTAACCCAGACACATGGATTCCGCACACTAGAATTTACAGTTTTATTATTTTTTCGTCGAATTGTGCAATACTGCAATTAGAAAAGTTGAAAATTTTTGGTCCCACGAGTGAAAGTTCAACCAACTATTGGCTAAAACAGGGGAATCCAGAGGAACTTCTTGCGAGGTACAGTAACTGGGTGAACCAACTAAAGGTTCGCAAACATTCCAATTTATTTGAAATTTTCCAAGTTTTTAGAAGAATGTCATGGAACCGGTCAGTTTTAAGATTTCGGTACTTTTAGGATCTTCAAAAGCACCTTCTGAAATGCCTGGACTACTGACTTAGCAATCGCGAAGATTAGATAAAATCAACGCAATTTATTTAATCTATCACTCAAAAATTTTCTGTATCTATCGTTTTAAGTGTGATAGTGAGAGAACGCCTCGAATATACTCATTAAAAATATGATTAAATTACTACGTTGTCTGACAGATTTAACTCTTTGCACTCGAATGGTGACTCCGAGGCGCCAGTAAAAATTGACATACTATTACTTAAAACGTTTTTAATATTATTCGTCTATATTTTATAAATTGTAGAAAGCTCAATTGCTGTATGAGAACGCAGGTTCAATTTGATTAGATTGAAAAAGATTACATAGAATAGAAATGATCTAGGTTGAAAGGAATGTCTTGATTTTCGAATTAAAGTTGCTTCGAGTCCAAAGGGTTAATACAATATTTACAGTAAAATTCCACGTATTTTTAGAACTGATACGAAACTTACAATTTTAAAAAAGGTAGATAATAGGAAGAGTGATTACATACAGTTACTCGAATTAATATTCGGACGCTCTAAAAACGACGATAACTTTTTAAATATTGTACTATACGATTTGAATTTTGTTGGAAAGCTAGAGCAATTAGTTTACTACAGGATATGACAAATTTTTCAAAAATTGCAATTGAAAGGAATTTTAGAAAAAATACTAAATGTTGCATTTTACAACTATTTTATGTGGGCCTATATTGAAAATTTAAAAAGTACGTTTCGTAGATCTGTGTCAATTAAACATATTCTAAACATATCGTCCAAATCGGTCGACGTTGCAATGAGCTACAAACGTTTAAAGATGATAAAAATGGCAGATTTCCACGATTTTCGGTGTATATCTAAGAATTCTTACATCTTTCAATGCCTGTCGATTTGCCCCGCATCAACCGATTTCGATGAAACTTTCACAGTGCATATAATTGACACAGACCTACAAAACGTACTTTTTAAATTTTCAATTTAAGCCCACATAAAAAAGTTTCAAAATGCAACTTTCAGTATTTTTTCTACAATTCCGATCAATTGCTATTTTTGAAAAAAAAAAAAGTTTTTCACATCCTGTAGTAAACAAATTCCTCTAGCTTCCCATAAAAGTTCAAACAGTATAGTACAATATTACAAAAGTTATCGTCTTTTTTAGAGCGTCCGAATATTAATTCGAGTAACTATATTTTACTGGAAACTTTATTTCAACAGATTTGCAAGTAACGAAAAGCTTTAATCATCCGAAGAACGGAAAGTAGCAAAAAAACAAGAATTGACTGACGCTTCTATCGATGAAGTTCCCTACAGAATTGTATAATTGGAAACAAGAAATATTTTTAATTGAAAAACGTAAATGTAAACACGCAACATGGCTACGAGTACGTCCTACCACTGACATTGCCGATCTCAACAGCAGTAATGCATTCGTTCTGAAAAGCGAGTTTCGACTCGCGATGACACATTATTGCGTGCTGTTTGTTAAGAAACAGCTGTTTGTTATTTGATATACGATAAAATCTGATACATGTAATTTTTTCATCGCCATCAGATACCGCAAGTTTTTCCGTAGCTTGGATTACACTCGTATTCTCCCGCCGCTCGATTTCTTTTACAATTATCTCCCATAGCTGCCAAGTATCTTCCCGTCGTTCAATTGCGCTTTTTATTGTGTATGCTGCATGTACTATAATATCCGGACGATGACAAATCGAACGATTTGTAGATAGATCTCTTTCCTTGGTCGTTCACAACTTTACTTCAGTCTGCAATGTATTGGGTTGGCAAGAAAATATATTTCCGTATTTTAAGGTGAAATGAAAGCCAATTTTTCTCTATCAAAGCAATGAACTTTAACCAGTAAAATATTTTCCATCATGTTCGATGATCTTTTGCCATCTCTTCTGGCAGCTTTATAATTCCGCGCTCGCGAGACTTCAAAATTTTTCCAAAATTAGGTTTATTTCACCTTAAAATATCGAAATTACTTTCTTGCCAACACAATATTTAAGATCGTAGCCGATTGGACTCGTAGATAGTAACATTGAACATAATAATTCCTTAGCGTTGCAAACGTAGAGTCACGAAGCATCGGTTAGCATTGCGAATATTTCGGATGAACGATATTCTGTGGCATGTTCGCTTGAACCAGAGTCGCCAGATGAGGGGAGAGATCACGAATTCAGGGGAAGAAGTTACCCTTACTCTGCCAGTACCGGATACATTATACATGCACGACAGAGACGAAACGCGTCACGCGGATCGGAACGTGGGGAATAGCGTCGTAGAAGGGGAAGCTAGAGTGGGGACACGAGTCTTGATCTGGCGACTCTGGCTTGGACTGCAGAGTATCGCTAATTGTAAAAAAGATACTCTTGTGAGAGATAATTTGCATTATTCGGCAGCATGTAGCTATGAAAATTCCTCAAAGTTCCTTAAAATTCCTTCAACATCCGGAAGTGGGAGGTTCCTAAGATCATTCGAAGCCCCATTTTCCGTTGCAAAAATGTCGTCCGCGGCTTTGTTTTGGAGTTATTAACGAAAAACACGGACCAATCAGAGCGCGGCTACAGCGGATTGATTCTGGCTCGGCCAATGGCGACGCTACGCTATGCGGGACCTGTCGTCGAGTCGAACTTCGTTCGCTGTAAACGCGCTCTGATTGATCCGTGTTTTTCGTTAATAACTCCTTAACAAAGCCGCGGACGCCATTTTTGCAAAGGAAAATGTCGCTTTAAATGATACCAGGAACCTTCCATTTCCGGATGTTGAAGAAATTTTGAGGCACCCTGTGTGCTTCCGGATAATGCAAATTACGCCTCGTCAACGAAAAAATAGGACATTTGAGGGCGACAGCGCTCTAGATCGATCTGTTATCTAGCAATTTTTGACTACTGAAAAACCCCAAGTTTGTGTTATCGAAAAATGAGAACGCGAATCCCGCGCCCTTGCAATCCTGGAAAAAGGGGTCTACTCCCTTAAGGAGGGCAACGTTGATCTCGGGGGAAGTAGATTGAAACGTATGTAAAAGAGAGATTGATGCGTGAGAATTTTGTATGAGTCTAGCTTCCATGATGTCAAAAGTATCCGCTTTGCGAGGGTTACGGTGCTCAAGTTGGATGGGGATACTGTGTATGTCTGGGGATGTTGGAAAGATGAGATGAGATGCGTGTACAATGAGAAAAAAAGACAAAAATTAACTAAAATAAGAAAGAAGGCCCAAAGGACGTGAATTCAGCGATAGTATTTTGTGTTCTAGCGCGCTAATAAAGCGAGTGAAGCAATTGCAAAGCCCCGATGAGGACTCCGCGGGTGGGGACTACTACCAGCTGACATACCCTAACTAGCGAGCACAACCTCTCGGCCCTTCTCTGTCGACTAGCGAACTGCCACACTAATCGCAGCGACTATGTCGGCATACCGTTGAGAACACGGACGTGTACACTTAGGGACAAAAATCAGGCATACGGGATCAGGGACGTACAGGAGCAGAGATGTGAACGAACAGAAACAGAGAGAAAGAGAGAGAAAGAGAGAGAGAGAGAGAGAGAGCGAGAGAGATAGAGAGAGAATGATAATGGGAAAGAAAGAATGAAAAATAAAAATAAACAAAACAAAGCAAAAAACCATTGACGATACACGAGCGAAAACTGCGATTTGAAAGAAAGCTTTTATACACGTTTCCAGTCGGAATATGGTAATACCAAAGATACGAACTTCTAGGCTACGTAATCCATACTTTGTTATCTTCTGTGAACCGTCTGAACAATATTCAAAATGATCGCAAAGTCTCGAGACGGAGCGTACATTCACCGAGTATACGCAAGAGTAACTTTCGATTTAGTATACAGTATAATATGCCCTCGCTATCCTCTGTCCCCTTGGTCTGCGCGCGCAACCAAACATACAAGTTTTCCGGTTCATCCGAATTTTCTTTTCCGATCGGTTTTCAGCGTCCTCGATTTTCTGAAGGGAAATGTTGTGAATTCGAACCGGTAAAATCGTAGTGGCCGCGTTCGTGTCTTTTCTTTTTCGCGAGCGCGTTGTTTCGGCGAAGAAGATGCATCCCCTAACGAGGGTCGTTTACGAATCAACCCTTTCGGAGAAATTTACTCGTGTTTGCTCACGTTTTTACAAAGGGGACACCGCGAATTGTATTTTGATGATAACTGTACAGGGTGGACAGTGGAAATAACATGGTTCGAGGACAGCGTTAAGCCGATTATACCAAATTTTTTCTCAACCCTTCTTTTCCAGAGTTGTCAAGGTTACCTTCAGCGTTTCACAGGTGAACCTACAATTGTTTTACACCCATCTCTCATAGGAGATGCTATATACTATAAAAAGTATTTATTCTCCATCTAAACCAAAGAAACAAAAACAAAATATGGATGTAAAAAAATGGTAGGTTTACCTACGAAAAACCGAAGGTGACTTTGATAACTGGAAAAAAAGGGTCGACAACTTTGGTATTGGTACCAAACAAGTGTACGAATGGTTGTAACCATTTTAAGGCTCTTCTTGAACCGTGTTAGCTAAAAAAAAACAGACTAATCTAAGCTGATCACGCTTCGTGGTCCACCCCGTATAAACCGGGAAACGCGTTTCAAAAATTCCTACGTGAAATAGTTTTGACTGAAGGGGGATACTTTGGGGACAGAAGCGAGGAACTAGCTTACTCGTAAGAGGAATCTGTAATCGTTGAATAGCGGAAGCTAGCACAAGATGACGACGATGACGATAACGATAACGATGATGATGATGATGATGACGATGATGATGATGATGATAATGATAACAATAATAATACGTAGCATGGATGATAGAGATTATTTTTCCAATTTCATACGAGTCTCCGTCACGTCCGATAACTTTCGTCCTTGTCGAAGTTCCCAAGCCGAACGTGTCCGATCGGTTTGATTGTCCTTTTCTGAGTGAATTATTCTAGTCTCCTAACCAATCCAATTATAATCGGATCGCTTTCACGATAATATAAGACGCAAGTAGAAGATTTCGTGCTAGAATACTTCCATTATCATTATTATCTATGTATATGAACATGCTAATCGTTAGCACTAATGGGAACGATTGATCGTCGACGGTACCTACTCTATTCCAGTTGGTACAGTATTTTATCGATAAATGTCCCAAATGTCTGGCCGCTAAATGTCCCGGAGCCATCCCCACCACTGCGGGGTGCAGCCCCTTGAGGGGCCGCGAAGCTCGAGACGCATCGGTCGCCGAGAAGTATGACATCATACGGCCCGAGTACATCGGTGAGACCACGCTAATCCGAATTTCAAACTTCTTTATTTTTCATTATTTTTTTATGGAAATTTGACCAACATGTCTGTGGCATTTTTCTAATAAAAATCATACCAAACATGATATAATTCCGATGATATTTACTCGTGTAACGGACGGCTAAAGTTTTCGACGCAAGGAGTATGGAATGTTCTTCGTACAGAAGTAAATATCATCGGAATTATATCATATTTGCTATCATTTTGCATTAGAAAAATACCACGAATATGTTGGTAAAAGTTCCATATAAAAAATAATGAAAAATAAAGAAGTTTGACATCGGATTAGTTATGTTTACACTTCTCGGCGACCGAAGCTTCTCGAGCTCGGCTGTCCTCTACGTTCGACAGAAGTCAAAGAATAGTATCCCTGGCGGATAATTGTCCATGGGCAGTCCCGTGTTGGGGACAGTTATCGATAAAATACTGTAAGTCGGTGTCCAGCTTGTTCCAGCTTTCTTCGTCTTCGTTCCCGAAATGTAGGAGCAGCATGAAGACTATTGGTCGCTCGCTTCTTTGATTTGCTTGTTCGTTTCACTGTGATTTAGTTAGCGCTACAACACTTCCATTAGAAGTACGATACATAGACACACGTACGTACGATGCCAAATACTTTATTTTTCCATTCTGATTTGATGTGATAGATGTTATGTAGAATAGCTTCCATACGAGTCCACGACGACCCTACTATAATTAGGTTAGCGTGTTATCACGGTTAGACGTAATTCGCATAATTATTTGATAACGAATTTCCATAGGTATTTATATTTTGTTATGTGTACATAATAGTCTCCTTTGTATATTTAATAGATCGAGACACACGAATATATGTTCCCTTGAAAAATGTCATTTGCAGTGTAATAGAAGCCAACCCCTCCATTGGAGGTCAATTGAATTAAAATTAAGGGATCATTCTGGTGTGACAGCCGAAAAATTGAGCAAACTTTAGTAACGTATACGTTGTTACTAATCTTTCTCTGCTAATTCGTTATTATGTTCAATTTTATTATAAATATTGAGATATTTAACTACTTTTTAAACCTTTATGATTTTCTTCAAAACGATAAGTTATTTTTGTTCAGGTCTACATCTAGTTTAATGCTTGAATATGTTGATAACGAAAGAGAGAATAGAATATTGTTCCAACTTAAACAAAGAAATGGTATTCGTGTTCAATAGAGTTTCGATACTATCAGTATTTCTACCTCGTTGGTATACGGTACTTCTCGTACATGACTTATCGAAAACAATAAATCTTAAAGTATCCTTACTTGTGTGACGTAAATGTTCAAGTATTGAAGTTTTCACTTTTCGAATCTTTTCGCGACACGGAGAATAAGGAGTTCCAATATTTATCGAGGATCGTGGTTTATGCTATAACGATAGATATTATAGGATAATGTGTCAAAGTTCCAGAAAAGTCGATTGAACACTCCTTTTTTTAAATATTTAACTTTAATTGCTTATTATTCGTAAAGAAAATATATATATATAGATGCTCATAATTGAATTACGGATTTTTATGCATTTATAATACGCACAAACTTGTAAAAATACACGAAACTATATTAACGAAGCGTACGCTGATGAAAAATTTCTATAATTATATTATTCTTACTACGCGGAATCTTGTTGATTGCAAAAGATAAACTCTCCTCGCCCTGATTTCTATGAAATGTCTTATGAAAATGGAAATTTGCATAAAGATCCGAAGTCTATTTTTAATTAATCATCTATACAAGGTGCCTTCAATTTTCCCGTACTTTTCATCCCTTTGGGAAAGATGAAAGTCAGAATAGTCTTTTCGTTTCTACACCAGTATTTGTCCAATAACGATATCCATAACTTCCATTACTTTTTAATAGTTCGAAAGCATTTGTTGCCGGAAAAGACATGCTTCGAAGCAAAACGTAATAAGCTTCCACTGTCGTTGCTCGCAAGAGATGCGAGATCAGTTTACAAATCCTCCTTAAATCGTATTAGTAATCCTTAGAAATACGCTCGAAGTATATAACACATTTTTCATATTGTTAGAGGAATCTCGCGTAGACTCGTTGATCATGTTACTGTTGTATCGCTCAATGAAATAGCCTACCGCTTGAATTAATCACCAGACGCCGAGTACCTAGACGATGCCTTCGAAGTGCTGGGTCAAAATAGACTCGGGCACCGCCATCCAACGATTATTTTGTTATACTAGATTTAACATTTGTACATATGGAACTCGTAAAAATTTACGAATAAGTGTGGCAAATTGACTGGATAGTATTGAAAAGAACTCGGTATAGAAAATAAAATTCAGTTCTCTCGATTGCTATTGTTTGATTTGATTTGCTGAACTTGTACATCCAAGATTCAAGATTCGTCGCAAGCGTACACCACTGTGCAAAAGAAAGAAGCACCATATTTAGTAGAAAAGCGTAAAAAATCAAATAAGAATCACAGTAAGTTTTGAAAATGGATTCCGTTGTTTAATCGAATACTTCTGAGAATATATGCTATGTTATTACGGATTATCTAATACTTTAAATGTAATAAATCATTGTACAATACAATTTCTACATAAAGATATTGTTTGTCATTGTATCTTATAATTATACCGAGTGTTTCTTTCTTTTGCACGGTAGTTTGCAAGCACCTCACCTGGCTTGTAAGTCATGAAGTAATCGGAATTTTTCATGTGTCACACCCGAATGACCCTCTGCAATGGTACTTCCGGATCGGAAATGGAAGATTCCTTTTGCGCAAGCATATTTAAAACAGCGGGGCTAGCCAACTACTCAATTGCCCCGGGTGTTGCTTAGTATAGTCAAAAGCATAGTTACACGCGAGTATTTACACAACGCCTTGTCGAGCAAAAAACTAGCGGTCGCCTCATGGTAGCGATACATGGTAGCATTTAAGAGTACGTTCCCCCACCTCTGGGAAAATTCCCAATCCCTTCTCTCACTTGGTAGCTTCTTCTTCCGACCTTAAGGGGTTTTCACACCTTCAACATGAATATCTTTGCAAATTCGTACCGAATGAAGAAATGTTCTGCATAGTTTTCAACGCGATTTTCTTCGCAATAACGGTGGTGATGAATAAATGCAGAGAAGCAGGGCACACATAAAAACACAATTCCACAAAGCTCAGAAGAACTCGAGTATTCGGGTTACCAAAGTTCCCTTATTAGTTAATGTCCTTTACAAACACGTGCAACCGGAAACATTCCAACTTTCATATCAGTTGGTCCGACGATCGGATAATTGTATCGTTTATTTCAGTAAATGCAACAGATTTCAATCTTCTAGAATAATTATATTAGAGATACTTTAATTCTTGGTCGTCAAAGCTGACTATAGGTACATTGGAAAGGAAGTTTCTTACGATTAGCTTCCTTCTCGACTATCACCACCTGCACATTGTTACGAGCAGACTCCAGATTTTATGCATTTATAATAAAAACGAGCAAGTCCAATTTAAATCAGTGAAAATATTGAAAGACTTCAAGAGTATCGATATATTATTTTCAACACATTAAAATGATTAATGAAGAATATAAATTTATATTTAGCTCCTGTGTTATAATTATATTGGAGATACTTAAATTCTTGATCGTCAAAGCTGACTATAGGCACATTGGAAAGGAAGTCTCTTACGATTAGCTTCCTTCTCGACTATCACCACCTACACATTCTTACGAGTAGACTCCGAATTTCATTTCCGCATTTATAACAAACACGAGCAAGTGCAATTTAAATCAGTGAAAATATTGAGACTTCAAGAGTATCAATATATTATTTTCAACACATTAAAATGATTAATGAAGAATATAAATTTATATTTAGCTCCTGTGTTATAATTATATTGGAGATACTTAAATTCTTGGTCGTCGAAGCTGAATATAGGCACATTGGAAAGGAAGTCTCTTACGATTAGCTTCCTTCTCGACTATCACCACCTACACATTCTTACGAGCAGACTCCAGATTTTATGCATTTATAACAAAAACGAGCAAGTGCAATTTAAGTCAGTGAAAATATTGAAAGACTTCAAGAGTATCGATATATTATTTTCAACACATTAAAATGATTAACGAAGAATATAAATTTATAGTTAGCTCCTGTGTTATAATTATATTGGAAATACTTAAATTCTTGGTCGTCGAAGCTGAATATAGGCACATTGGAAAGGAAGTCTCTTACGATTAGCTTCCTTCTCGACTATCACCACCTACACATTCTTACGAGTAGACTCCGAATTTCATTTCCGCATTTATAACAAACACGATTAAGTGCAATTTAAATCAGTGAAAATATTGAAAGACTTCAAGAGTATTAATATATTATTTTCAACACGTTAAAATGATTAATGAAGAATATAAATTTATATTTAGCTCCTGTGTCTTGCAATTGTAGCAGAAACTTTTTATGTTACATAAACATCCGGAGTCTGGTTACGAGTATTATTAGGAAATTAGGAGTCCCTCGTGATATATTTAGGCACTTGATTTCAAAGTAGGACTAGACAGGATTCCTTCGTATTATAAACTCTCGTAAATACACTTTAAAATCTTGTTCGTCGTATCGCGAAGGGAAGGTGGTGGACGTATGTGTAGTACTATACGTAGATTAGGCCTGAACAACTTCTTCCCCGCTGTCGCTTCACGACTCCCACTATTAGAGTACCGGTTCCCCCACTACCATATTTCCCCTACCGTAATTTGCCTTGCGTGACTGCGAGAATACGGCTTTCTAATCTCCCCAATCCCCTCCTACACTCCACAGGAGTTTGGTGGGGAAGACCCAGGAGTAGCGGGAGGAGTCGTCTGCGGCTCGCGAGCCGCAAGTTACCCAGGCTTGCTATAGATTCAGGTATTTACTACTATTATAGTTTATTCTATAAAATTGATTTACGGTAGGAATATATCTACATGGTCGCTTAATATCTCGCGTTATCTTCTACGTACATAATCGTTGGTAGACTACCGAACTTATATTATTCACGAGTTCATGCATCCACTGTAACCTTCCTATATTTCGAGGAGGTTCCATTATTAACGGTCCTAATCGTTGTAATGCAATGTTCGTATCGGTTCCTTTCATTCTACAGGGTGCCTCAAAATTCCTTCAACATCCGGAAATGGGAGGTTCCTGAGATCATTCGAAGCCACAGTTTCCTTTGCAAAAATAGCGCCGCGGTTTTGTTAAGGAGTTATTAACGAAAAACACGGTGCAATCAGAGCGCTGCTACAGCGAACGAAGTTCGACTCGGCGACAGGTCCCGGTTGGCCGAGCCAGAATCAATCCGCTGTAGCCTCGCTCTGATTGGTCCGTGTTTCTCGTCAATAACTTCTTAACAAAGCCGCGGATGCCACTTTTGCAAAGGAAAATGTCGCTTCAAATGATCTCAGGGACATCCCATTTCCGGATGTTGAAGGAATTTTGAGACACCCTGTATCACCAAACCAGGCTAAACATACTTCTGCTATTGATTGTACTGTTAGCATCGACGAATCGTAAGCCGTCGATTTTAGTGAATTGTTAACGCAAGCAATCTTTTACGTTATTACGGATCAAGGGTTTTAAAATTCTGCACATGTTCATTGATATTTCAAGATAATACAATGTAATTTTTAAACGATCGTTACTATTTTAGACTGTATACATCTTCCAAACTAAAATTTGAGGAGATTTTAATCTACATATATGAATACGATTATCTTGTGAACTGGAATGTACGGAAACAACATATTTTTAACGAAGCGACACTCGTATGCGGCAGAAATTGATGAAATTTGTAACTTCCACCAACAATAGAGAGGGCTATTGTCGGTATCGACGTAATTCTAGATCACAAGATAAAGGGACATCTAATTTGTATGCGTGTCTTTGAAGAAAGTCAATAAACTAATTATTGAGATATCATGACAGCCAATTGGAGAAGTACAGTTTTCCGTTGAAATTAGGTCCTAGGTATAACTGTCCGTGTCGGTTCAATGAATTCCAGCATAATATTCTTCGCACTTGGATGCTCTGCAGAAATTTATTTCAATCTACATTCGCAAGAAATCATTTGTAATTCGCACGAGTAACAAATGCTTCTCGAGAAGTCAATAGTTTGCGCACTATTGACATTTGCTTCTACTCAATTTCATAATAAAAATCGTTGAAACATTTTTATTTGCGCTTCTAGATTCTACGAATGTTAACTATGTCGTATCCAAATGTGCAGTTTGAAATTTCGGTCTACTATGTTCTTTTAGTACGCGTTAAGCATACTTTCGTTTTGAATTTTTGATACTACTCTGATTCGCTGTCATCGGAAATTGATGTCACCGTAAAATCAGTAAACGAGTTTCTGTATGCATTATTACACTATCAGTGATATTCAAACTCTTTTGCGATGTAAATTAGTGGGCGAAAATATGAGATTTGTCAGAATATAAACAATACATACTTCGTTCCGGGCTACAAGTATGATGATCCAATATAACAGGCTCGGGCAACTGCTTCTCCGCTGTCGCTTTACGACTCCCACTACCAATCTACCGGCTTTCCCACTGTCAGATATTCCATATTTCCCCTACCGTGATTTTCCTCGCGTTACTGCGAGGATCAGAGTTGTGCAGAACTACAATCGAATCACTCCAGGAATTATAATTACGAAGTAATTGAATTGCATTGTAATTCAGTCATATTGTAATTTATAATTCAGATCTTAATTCAATTAAATTGCAACTGTAACAATTATAAAATGCTTTGCAATTAAATTACATCGATAAAGTATTACGAGGACGATGAATAGAAAATTCGCCGCACAGACAGCAAACAAGTATATGAAAGAAAACCATAAAAATATATCGCGCTTCTTCAAAGTTCTGGACTATAATTTGGAGAGCTGTGTTTCGATTATATTGTATTTCAAGTACACATCTGATTAAAATAATTAGTAATTGAATTAATTGAAAGGTTTGAATTATGTAATTCAGTTACGACGAAGTTGAATTACTACATAATTGAAATACAATGTAATTCAATTACAATGAAATTGGATTAGCACAACTCTGATGAGGACAAGGTCTTCTATGTACATACACTATAGGGTGCTCTTATTTACTCCCGTCGAAAATGTTTTTCAAAATTTCTTTTACGACGCGTAAAGTTTATACTCGATCATTAAAACATTAAAATAATTAATTAAATGCTCATCGAATCGTTTTCTCGAATATCTTCTAAATTATTTACCGCGTCGAAAAATATGTTCAACAAAACCTGTAGATCTGGACAGGCTGCGTCTCTTGTGTCTTATTATTTTTTTTCGTAAATCAAACGGTGTTCGAAAAAATTGAGAAAACATTTCGAACCAAAATAAAAAACTCTTTCCGAAGTTTAAAACTTGAAGTGTCTTTTCATTATCTTTTATCAATAAACATACATGAGCGAGAAATGTGTATTTTTTTTAACTCGCGGAAGTTACTTTTTTTAAATTGCATATTATTTTGCGGCAAAAAATTGATTGGTTCCACTTTACCGAAGGTGAAGGTCTTATAAACAGAACGGCGTTTCGAAAACCCATTTAAAACGAGGCGTTAAATAAAATAGTGAGCAAAATTAGACCCGAAAATAAGAGTCACCCTAATGTAGACAGTCCTAGTCTCCTCAACCCAGTGTCGCAGTGCAACCAGATCGAGAAAATCGAGGGGAATACAACTACCCCCTCTCTGATGACCAGGGTAATATGTGACACGTTGTGCGACTGCGCGACCAGTGTACGGTCTTAGTGGGGGACGCAGTAGTGTGCTCATGGTAGTAGAATGGGATAGTGGAAGGGGAAAATGAGGAGAAAGACACATCTGGCTGCACTGCAGTGTCGCCAGATTAAGACTTGTCTCCCACTCTACCCTTCCCCTTCTACGACATTATTCCCCCTACTCTTCCGTCTCGGATTGGTCACGTGATGCGCGCACCCAATTCGCATTGCGTTTGCGTCGTGACTCACCCGGTAATGGCAAAGAGAGAGGGTAACTGTATTCCCCTCAACGTGCGAGTCAATTCCCCTGATCTGGCGACATTGCTACACCTACACTCCACAGGAGTTTGGTAGGAAGAGCCCAGGAGTTGGAGGAGGAGGAGTCTGTGGCTCGCGAGCCGCAAGTTGCCCAGACTTGATCTACAGTGAACCACGAAAGTATTTGCACGCACTTTAAAACAGTATAACTTTTTTATAATTGTACCAAACGATCTGATGTTTTGTAAGCAATTGGAAGCATTGATTTAGTAAATTATCTGCAAAAAAGATGTTCCAAAAATTACAATTCACATGATTGCGTGCAAAAATAAGAAAAGCAATTTTATTCATTTTCTAAAACTTTTTTATTTGGACCCTTAATGAAAATTTAAAATATATGTTTTTTGTGGATCTATGTCAGTTATACACATGCTGAAAATTGCATCTAGATCGATTAACAAACCCAAGAGCCCACAAGTGGTTAAATGTGGTGAAAATCATAGTATTTTTCGCGACTTTTGGTCAGTTTCTGCTTGAAATCTACAGATTCTTACATCTTTCGATGCGTGTCGTTTTTTTTTTTCTGCGTCGACCGATTTCGATGAAATTTTCAGCATGTGTACAACTAACATATATCTACGAAACGCATATTTTAAATTTTCATTACGGGCTCTAATAAAAAAAGTTATACACGGTGCCTCTTTTACTTTCTCGTGTAATTCTCAGTAATTGCAATTTTTTAAAAATCTTTTTTGCATGTTCCTTTGGTAAATCAGTTCTTCTAATTGCTAGAAAGAAGTCAGGTCGTTTGGTCCGATCATAAAACAGTTATACTGTTTTAAAGTGCGTTCAAATACTTTCGTGGTTCACTGTATAAAATAGAATCAGCAAAAACACTGCTATACCCCATTCGCTTACCTCGCAGCCTCTTATTAATGTCTGTTCACAGGAAAATCGTTCCTGCAGCGAATGTCCTATAAGTTGCAGACTATTTACAATTGCAGTGGTATTACGCAATAGCGCTGCATGATTTAATAAACAATAGGGTAAACTGTACAATGGTTGGCTCTCTAAGACAAAATCGTAGTAAAAATCTTTTTATCTTTTTTTGAAATGTTTAAACGAGCTTAACTTTCTATTATTATAAGCCGATAGAGATTTTTCAGCGAAATCAAACAGTTTTACGTGTCATAAATCTTTTATTATAAAACATATTCAGCGAATAACGATCGTAAGACAAACAGTACAGTCATTGGCACATTTGCTAACAGTCGTATGTGGGACTCTGTTATGAAAACTTACAACGTTGCTTTGAACTATAAATAAGGAGCAATAAAAAATGATTTTCTATATCTGGAATTCTTAATATTTGCCGTTTAAATAAAAAATGCCAATAACTACTGCAGTGCCAGTCGTAGTACATTTTACCCTAACTGTTTGCTGCGAACGTACTATTGGTGTAACTAGCCATACATTTTGTCTTTTTAACAAATGTTCTTTTTATATCGATGTTATTGATAGGCTGCGGACATTTGTGCACGTTAAACACACGAGAAATACACGACGTTTATGTACGTAAAGTGTGCTAATATGTACGAAGAGTATGCAAAGTATGTCAACAATATGTACAATATAGGTTTACCATATACAATACAATATTTAACAGTATATATTTAACAATACTTTTCCGATTATTCTGATAGGTTATAGTTTCCATCGCAATAAAATATAAGTATATTCTGGAAATTTGTAGTTGTTGATTGACGACACTTTTGTCTGAGGATTATTATTTATATATGCACAGAACAAAACCGTTCCAGATTATATTAACGGTCCGTTAACATCGACGTAAACAACAAAACGATAATTAAATCACTAGAAACGTTAAATGTGAAAACATTGATATTAGTGAAATTACGGTAGCGTACACATTCGTTTATATACTTTCCGAATGAAAATCGATTTATATTAACTTTAACAGAAAATATGAGATTTTATATACAACTTGAATAAATAAATGTAACAGCTTTCTGTGAACGAATCTGTAAACGCTTATTTCTAATGGTAATTGCTTAATGGATCACATGAAGTTTGAAATAATGACGATATTTTCGTTACTTCCTCTGATTAAACAGTATCAAAAGGTTCGGCGGACTGATTCGATGTTTGGATTGAAATTTTTCACGAAAAGTAAACCATGTTCGTAGATTTCAGACATTCTCGAATATGTTGAGGTAAGGACGAAGTAGAAATAAACAGAAATGTGATAATTTGGTAAACACTGTGCGCATCGTGCGATCGATGAAGTATTGACGAATTTTGCAGCACAGGCAGTGACGTTCGTTTTTTGAGATGGAATGAAATGGAGATAGGCAAGACTGTATCGTGGACAAAAATATCTGCGTTTTATCACACAGTCGTATTTTTTAACCGTTTAACACTAAACCTACCGCTGTTGGTCAAATTACCCGTTTATGTATTTTTCATCTTACAATTGAGCCGTTCACGGGCCAAATCGATTAACTCCACGAAACAGAAAGTGGAGAAATGTGATGAAATAATATACATTGTTTCTCAAAATTCCCTTTAAAATAAAAATTGAAATAAACATTGTATAATGCAGAAATACAGATCAAGCTTTCATATAAAGACATGTAGAATGAATAAGATAGAATATCCTTGGTGTAATCGTTATCAATATCACAACTTTTGGGTGACTAAGGGAGTTAATCGATTTGACAAATGAAAGAAAAGTAATAACATCAAAATCAGTCTACAAATTATATTTTTTATCGCAGAAAAAGTTCATTATTTTACGTTTTCTAAAAGATTTTTCGCAAAAATGAAAGACAACCGTTTTCTTGCAGTATATTATTATTTGTTATTGATTCGATAAATTTCTTTCTCCAAGCACATATTGTCATAAAAATTGCAGGAAATCTAAATAAACAAATAAACATTTTAATCGCTTTTAGTGCTCGGTAGCGTTAATTTCAACGTAAAAATAGTCGCAGATCTCTGAAGTCCACTTCGCGTCAAGTTGCGAGATAAAAAATAACGCCAATCTCGATAGTAATTCGTCCTCGCAGGCATAATTGCTATTTAAGTAGGAACTACGAGATGTTTGGCCTCGGCAGACGTTGTTCTCGTTTCTCTTTCACGGCTCTTAGAGCTGCACACCGAGGGAAAGATAAAAAAAAAAAAGAGGAAGCGAAGAGGGAGGTAAAGAGGAAGAGGAAATCACTAGAACGGAAGGGAGCATCGTAAATAGGCGGCACTAACGGTGAGAAAGCGAGAGGAAAGCGAGGTAAACTCGAGAATTACTGCAGGAGGCTCTAGCAGCCAACGGAGGAACGTCTGAAAAAAATTATTCGATTTTAGCGTTGCCCGGATCGTCAATGCATACAGAAAACAGTTACGAAACACGTACACACGTACCAACGCATCACCCGTTTGTCTACAATCTGGAAAAATTGCTAATAGTTCCATATTACACAATTAATTATTGAACAGTAGTTTTCGTACATGTACAGGGTGTATAAAAAGTAATGGTCATCCGTTCTAGGGGTGAATCTACACCTATGGATCGGCGGACATTTGTAAGAGAAACTTGCCGCAAAATTGTATGTAACAAAGAATGTTGTTAAAGTCTTTTTTTTACATCAACGCCTTCTACTCGTCGAAAAGAGAAACAGCTTGAAAGCAGCCGTACGTCGCAAACAAATAGTTATTGAGATATAAGCTGTTAAAGTTTTTGCAAAATTTGATTGTGTGCAATTATACGTATAGACAAAAGCCTACTACTACAGTCCACACAAATTTAAAGGAACATACGTCGCTAGGCCAGTACGTAAACTTTAACAACATTCTTTGTTATAAACAATTTTGCGGCAAGTTTCTCTTACAAATGTCCACCGATCCAGAGGTGTAGATTCACCCCTAGGACGGATGACCATTACTTTTTATACACCCTGTACAGAACGAGATCACAAAATAATAATACTTTAATCACATTTTCGAAAGATATTATTATACTCTGATGCCGGAGAAACTGGCCTGATTGTACTTTCCAGTTAACAAACATTTAAGAGAACACACGTCCTAGTTAACAAAATTTCAATGGAATAGATTAAATATGACCTTAATGTTTACATGAAACGCACAGGAAAAGAATCGTTGTTATTTCAGTTTGTACGTTGATTAGATCGTATCATTTCGGCAAGAAAAATCGTGCACTTTAGACAACAGACGTTGCGATGTTATAACGGTAAACACATTTTACAAACAACGTTGTTTCGATCAAAGTTTCACGCCAGTCTGCTTTCAATGGATGAAGTTTCTGATAAAAAAAAAATGGAAAGATTGCAAAAATCCGTTTCCTCGTTTTAAAGTTACGTTACTACTGTCATGTAACAGTAAAGTATACTTTGTTAGAAACATTTATTCAATTGCTACCACATACCATGAAGTTAGCTACCATTACGATATGCAATGGGTAAGAAGGGAAACTAGATATGATTGAAAGGATAACATGCAATTATATGAAAACGAGCAGTCGAAGTTATGTGGTATTGTTCCTTAACTTGCTCCAACTGTAGTAATCTCTAAATATAATCAAATACAATTCAGTACAAATATAGTATTACATTCTATAATCAGTACAACTAAAATTAACGTTGAAACAGAAAAATTTGATTAAAAAAAATTCGCGACGAAAGAGCCACGAATTACGTGTATAGGGCCTAATACACTGAAAATAACAAGTCTGTAATGTTAAATTTAAGTAGAATTGTTTACAATTATTGCGGCTCTTTATCTAAAATAGAATTTTATTTTTTAAATGAAAACTTCTTTGGGCACAACGCGTACACGATTGCTGGAGTATTGATATATATTGTTCCTCATTTTTTAGATATTTAGAGAGATTTCAATCAAAACTATTTATCTCGTATTTTAGTTGTCACGAGCCCATTAGTTTCTTTCTTAGATTATAATAATATTGAAGAAGGTATTGATTTTGATACTAATAATTGGACTGCGGATTTTATGCATTTATGACAAAAATGGCCACGTACAATTTAAAGGAGCGGACATGTTAAAAATAATTAAGGACATCAATGTATTTTTTTGCAGCTTAATAGGATGATTAAAAGAAGAATACAATTTTAATTTGGCTCCTGTGTCCGGCAATCAATGCGAGCATTTTTTATTTTGCATGAAGATCCGCAGTTTATTTCATATCATTCGTACACATATTACTTATACATACTTATGCACACAATATTGCTATGATTTTTTTACTTTTATTACGATATTTGCAAACTATTTTAATGTTCATACTCCCTTTGAAATTGTGACCGCTCATTTTTGTCACTGATTATTCTTGACCTACAACATTTCTTAAGTAGTTCACATTATCAGACAGTTCTGATTAAAAACAGGTTTAAAACAAATGCGTAGAAGTTCACCTCGCGCTGCGCATTCATGTATGCATTTCTATGGCGTTATGCGAGCGTGTTAAAACCGGCTATTGTTTGATACACGAGCAAACGCGAAAACGTAGTTGAAACTAGTTTGTTCTATCGTCACCTGCTTTGTTTTCAGAGCTTAATTCATAAAACGTATCTTCGTGGATTGACTTGGAATTACAGTAAAGTCTTCGTCTAACAATAAGTTGGATTCTCTGTCCGTCCTACGACATAGATCGTGTAGCGCTGCTATTGTGACCGCACCGAAGGTGGAGGGGTTGGACGAACTCGCAAAGATCGTACAGCTCCGTCCGATTTAGACCAAAAGAGTTTACTATAATTTATTTCCGTGTTGATATAAATTAGAGAAAATACTAAAGAGTCTGGAAATTTAGAAGATTATAAAATTGTGTTCTTTATCCTATGCAATGCTTGTGTTTCTTAAATTGTCACCTGAAAAGAACGAGAACTTTTAGCAATATTAGGAAAGTCTAACGAGGGTAACTTGAGAAGTTGAAATTTAAAAAAATTATTCTCATATACATAGTTCCATAGATGTCATTCCCGACATATTTCGCACGAAAGAAAATTCTGCTTTTTTCCACTTCTGAAATCATACTGCAACAGAAAGAAAAAAATTACGCGTGTTTCGGTTGACCTACTCTGCCATCAAGTTTTATAATTATCTAAATTTCCGGGTTCTCTAGCCTTTCTCGTTAGCTAACAAACACTGGCAGAGAAAGTAACTTTTCAAATTCATTTAAAGGTTTCGTTAACTTGAAAATATTACGTGACAGCAGTTTACTCGCGCTGAGAAACTATCATTAATTATTTACTTTGTTAAGTAAACGAAAACGAAATAGATCTTTTCGAAGTTGGTAAACCGGTCTCGCCGACTCTTCATTTATTTACTAAATGCTTCGAAGCGGAAACGCATTTTAGAAAATGTCCACCATTGCAATCCGAGGTGCATTGATCGAAACGAAGTCGGAATACCGATGGTATGATGAGTGATCGTCACGAAACCGAGAATTTATGCTAAGCAGAACAGTTTCGACGTTAATCAGAGCGTCACTAGTTAACCGAGTTCTTTTTTCATTGTGTTTTTCTTTCATTTTTCTCCTGTCTTAATTCTTCTCTCGTCTTGCTTTCTTCTTGTGCCAATAGCTTCCTTTTTCCGTAAAAACGGTTCCAGCCTTTGTACACCAACATTCTCGCGGCTAAAGTTGCAGCAGAAACGATCCAGCATTATTGAAACCTCTCGGTGCATGATATTGTCGTCAACGCAACGCGTCGCTCACATGCGAGGACTGACCAAACATTTTTAACTTTTATTATCATGTGATTACTAGACTGCGGATGTTCATGCAATTTTCAATTTTTGTAAACAAATTTGAAGAAAGTGGAACAAAATAAAATCCTATTTTTATTGGTAATAACAATTGTATGAATTTGAATTTGATACTCCGGCGTTTTTTGAAAATTTTTATAAACCGTAAATTCATCACGATCCGCAGTCTAGTGATTACCAAGAAAGGAATCTTGCAGATTTGTGCCCACCATCTTCAGTTTTATATACATTTAGTTTCGGAGAGAACAAATTTTCAATTTTACGCTCCTCGAATAATAATTGCACAAGAGATCCTAGAATTCAAACAAATAATGCAGCATATTCTCACTTATTCTATGATGTCGCTAATAAACTAGCAGTCGATGCGACTTAAAACTATAAGTTAAAAAAAATAATGGTTCGTTTATTTCTGTTTTACTGATTAAATCGGCAAATTTCGTTTCATCTCTAATTCTACATTTTAGAGATATACAACAGGAACAGAAAGAAACAAAATGTTCAACGATATTGGGAACCAAAAAGTTGGTGAAATTTCACTCTGAAGGACGTACGAAGGTTATGAGTTTGTTTTGATTTTATTAAGCAGTGTTGAGACAAGTTTTTCTTATTCGGGGAAAGGATATACGAATATATATCCTTAATATCCATAATATATGATATAAAAATGTCTCGAGATGCGAGTAACTTACGGTTAGACATTGAATGGAAGAAGTCAGTCTTATAAATCAAGGTTATTGCACTCGTGAAGCGTTTACTGCGGTGAAAATATTCAATTGATATCGGAAGGTAGAAACCAGACGTCATAAATTCTTGAAGTTGGCACCAAAATCTCGGTAGGGTTTGCCAAACAGTTCCTGAAGCAGTCGTAAAGACTGGATATTTTTGTGAAACTTACGTGAAAGATAGTTCCTAGAAAAATATTTGTTTATCGTCGATCGCCCCTCTTGAAGGATTGAAAGCTTATTATTTATACTTATTTCAGGATACAGTGAAAATCTTTTTCATTGTAGATTTTCGAATAGAGAATTTAATAGTATAAGAATCTTTAAAAATCTCGAATTTGTTTGCAACCCTTTTTACTAATTATTAATTCATTTTTGTACAAGCTCGTATCCAAGAATCAAAACATAGGATACGTGTTTCTGAATCGTTTTGCTTTTTGTCATGTAACAATATTTTTCTATCTCGTGCTGAGGGAATTATTTGAGCATGTTTTGTAGACGATAGTTTTTGCTTTCGTTCCCTCAATGTGGACAATGACTGATACGCAAAACCACGTGTCGAATATTTTTTCGAGGCATTTGTTAAGCTATATCCACGCTGAAACAACCTCGAGAAACTTTTAATCGCCTCTTGTTGCCTCCGCGTTTTTCTACCGAATAAAAGAAGAAGGCAACAAGAAGCGAAAGAAAGTTGCCCGATGTTCTTTCAGTGTGGACATAGTTTAAGAAGTAAAATCGGTAGGTCATGAACAGACGCGTCAGACGATTCGAATTTTTCAACTCGATTTTCCGAATATTTTTTCGAGGCATTTGTTAAGCTATATCCACGTTGAAACAACCTCGAGAAACTTTTAATCGCCTCTTGTTGCCTCCTCGTTTTTCTACCGAATAAAAGAAGAAGAAGCGAAAAAAAGTTGCGCGATGTTGTTTCAGTGTGGACATAGCTTAAGAAGTAGAACCGGTAAGTCATGAACAGACGCGTCAGACGATTCGAATTTTTCAACTCGATTTTCCGAATATTTTTTCGAGGCATTTGTTAAGCTATATCCACGCTGAAACAACCTCGAGAAACTTTTAATCGCCTCTTGTTGCCTCCGCGTTTTTCTACCGAATAAAAGAAGAAGGCAACAAGAAGCGAAAGAAAGTTGCGCGATGTTGTTTCAGTGTGGACATAGTTTAAGAAGTAAAATCGGTAAGTCATGAACAGACGCGTCAGACGATTCGAATTTTTCAACTCTATTTTCCGAATATTTTTTCGAGGCATTTGTTAAGCTATATTCACGCTGAAACAACCTCGAGAAACTTTTAATTGCCTCTTGTTGCCTCGTTTTTCTACCGAATAAAAGAAGAAGAAGGCAACAAGAAGCGAAAGAAAGTTGCGCGATGTTGTTTCAGTGTGGACATAGCTTAAGAAGTAAAACCGGTAAGTCATGAACAGACGCGTCAGACGATTCGAATTTTTCAACTCGATTTTCCGAATATATTTTCGAGGCATTTGTTAAGCTATATCCACGCTGAAACAACCTCGACAAACTTTTAGTCGCCTCTTGTTGCCTCGTTTTTCTACCGAATAAAAGAAGAAGAAGGCAACAAGAAGCGAAAGAAAGTTGCGCGACGTTGTTTCAGTGTGGACATAGTTTGAGAAGTAAAACCGGTAGGTCATGAATAGACGCGTCAGACAATTCCTGTTCAATAGCGCGCGTGTTCGCTGAATTTTTAAACTCGATTTTCTCGAACACGAAATATTTTCAATTTATTCTCTCGTGTAGAATCGCTCCTTTACGGTTCTACCATCAATACCGCAACGCTCTGTATATTGAAATGAAAAGTCTGAACGGTTTTTGCTCGGAATCGCCGGTCAGTAAAGTGTTAACAATCCCGTAAGGAGTTCATAATACGGATTCATAAGCACAGAATTCCGTAGACTGGTGTTCATCCCCATTCGTTTGCCGTCAGCCCCTCTCTCGCGTCTTATTTGGCGCAATCCTCGTGATATCGAGCGAAGCACTGTAATCCTGTTGCGCAGGTGCGAGAAACTCGTCGGAAAAGGAGTATTCGGGGCGAGAGAAGGAAAGAGAGAGAGAGGAAGAGAAGGGTGAGGAGAGAAACGAGATGAAACGAGACGCGATGCGACTCGGCGATCCTGCTCATTCCACAGATCGCTCCGCGCCGGTTACGTGGCGATCCTAACAGTGATCATCGCGAAACTGTATACCTGTCGAGTTGTCACGTGTCACCTGCGAACGCGTCCACCCCCTGTTTCCCGCCAATAATGCGGTGGCCGCACAAAAATCGCCGGGGTGCAACTGAAACGCACCCTCCAGACACCGCATTGCGCAAATCATTGTGGAGTTGAATAAATTATCTTAATCAGTGCCGTAAGTTCGCGTTCCCGATCCGAACTCCGTGGTTTCGCCGGGCCATTTTGAAAACGTTGCGTTGTTTACACTTCACCGGTTTCATCCCCGAAGCCTCGTGCGCCCCGAAAAGATCATTGCGAATGATCCTTTCGCGGTTCTCGCTTCGCTGGGGAGGACTCGTCGCGATCAACTTTAACTTTCTTTAATTATTGTGCTTCCGACAGCTGTTCGAACACGAAATTTCAACATTAACCCTTTGCACTTCAGCCTAGTGATTCGTATAGTACGCCAACAACTCCAGCACTATATTATTGGGTTGGCAAGAAAGTAATTTCGGTATTTTAAGGTGAAATGAAACCCAATTTTGTTATTCAATATGTAGCCGTCGCAGCTTTATGGAAATAGACAATGATTTTATTAAGCTACCAGAAAGATGGCAAAAGATCATCGAACAAAATGGAAAATATTTGATCGATTGAAGTTCATTCCTTAAAGATATTTTTATTTCACTTTAAAATACCGAAA
The DNA here is from genome assembly GCA_028455805.1 of Lasioglossum figueresi. Lineage (NCBI taxonomy): Eukaryota > Metazoa > Arthropoda > Insecta > Hymenoptera > Halictidae > Lasioglossum > Lasioglossum figueresi. Next base: position 4,352,261 of record CM052198.1, on the reverse strand, counting down.
TTACTTTCTTGCCAACCCAATAGTTACAAGTGTATATACAGTGAACCACAGTAATATTCGAACACTTTTAAAAGGACGATAACTTTTTTGATATTGGACCATACGACTTGGATGGTTTTGAGAAGTTAGAACAATTAGTTTACTACATGACGAGAAAAAGAAATTTTGAAAAAATTGCAATTGGCTGGAATTACTAGGAAAATAATTAAAGTTGTTATCTACAACTTTTTTATGTGAGCCAATATTGAAAATTTAAAAAATACATTTTGTAAATCTGTGCCAATTATACAAATTTGGAAAATTTCATCAAAATCGGTAGATCCGGAAAAGAGCTACAGATATTGAAAGATGCAAAAATCCTTAGATTTATTTCGGTAATAGACTGAAAATCGTGAAAAACTGCCATTTTCACCATCTTTAAACCGATTATGATGAAATTTTCACAATATGTATAATTTACACAGATCTACAAAATGTATTTTTTAAATTTTCAAGATAGGCCGGCATAAAAAAGTTGTAAACAACAACTTCTAGTGTTTTCTCTGTAAGTCCGACAAATTGCCATTTTTTCGAACATTTTTTTTCACGTCTTGTGGTAAACCTCAAAACTTCTAACTTCTCAAAAAAAATCCAGTTCTTATAATGTGATATTAAAAAAGCTATCGTCCTTTTAAAAGTGTCAGAATATTACCGTGGTTCACTGTAAATACAAAAATTAATACAGTAATATAAAAATACGGTTCCTGCAATGAAACAAAATATTTATTCCTTAGCTACATTACATAAAACAAGTTCAAGTTCATAAATCTTCAACGAAATGAAAATGTTATGTTCAAAGTTAATATTTCAAATGTCGCATTATCGGCGACAACGAAGTGCATAGGGTTAAACGTTCAAACAGTTATAATATTGAAAAAGGAATCATAGAAACGCGAATGCATTCGAAAGATTGAAGCCTCCACTTTCGCAATCCATCGTTCATCTTTTCCTAAAATGCTTTTGCACGATACAGCGGATGGGAAAGTGAAGACACGTTTTTTCTGTCGAAGATAAATTCGTTATAAAATTATATCAACAACCGAACCTTGTCTTACTGTTAAAGTCGTGTCAAGTTCATAGCATAATAGGCCGTTGAACTAGTCTTGACATAAGCAATATTATGTACCAAAAAAATATATAGCGCCATTTTAATGAACAAATTTTCGTAGCCAACTAAAAACTAATTGATTTTCTTTCCAACATCTTTTTATCCGACTACCGGAAGTGCCCGAAAAATCGTGGCGACAGTTGCGTGGAACACCCTGTACATGAAATTGCAACACTCTAATCAAATATTAATCCTTTCGCTTTCGTGCCAATACTTATTTCACTGATTTACATTACATTTACATCACACGCGGTGGATAAAAACGAATGTAGTATTTCTGAATTATTTTAAGGTTGCTATACTTATGGGGATATGATTCAATTATGCATGTATGTCTGTAGCAACTTCTGAAATAAAATAGAACGAACACTTTGGACCACGAATGGTTACACTGAAGTCACAATGTCTAACTGACAGCGTGCTTGGGAAGAAATACAAAAAAAATAGTCTTAATCCAGTTAGCCTTTGAAATGCGTTATTATCCAATGGCTGAACAGTGATGTGGAACATGAACTAAATGAAGTCGCGAATTAATTGATAGCGAGTGTGCGAAAATTAGTGAAAGAACGGTAGTTTCGGAGCACCCGATGCAGTTGAACGAATATAATGGCATCGTCGATGTCGCCGGTGTCTGCATCGGGGATATCAAGAGGTGCAAAAAGACGAACGGTTCTGTCAACGCGAACAGTTGCTACTGCTAATGTGAACGCGACTAACGAAAACGGACTTGCTGCCAGTCCGAACGGTAGAGAGACTCGTGACTCGGGCTTGTCCTCGGACAGTTCAACGCCGACGGCGGGTTCGCCGGTACCCAGGCAACGAAAAACCACCAGCAATCCGCTTAATAACGCTCACATTTCCTCCATACCGCGAGCCATCGGTCATACCACAAGGTATTTTCATCCCCTTAACTCCTTGCACTTCGATTTACTAGGGGTGGGCGGTTGGTACCCAGAAATTCGGATTCTTGATACTCTGGCAGTGCCCAAGTACCCATAAGTCGAGTCGGGTCGGGAACCCGAACCCGATGAAATCGAATTTTACCCGTTCTTCAAACATTATTGGATCGAATAGTAATTACCAGACACCGGATTTTATGCATTTATGATAATAACGACTGGATGCAATTTAAAACAGTTAAAAGATTCAAAGACTTTAAGAGTATTAACATATTATTTTTACTAGATTAGAATTATTAGTGAGAAATATAAATTTACATTTAGCTCCTGTGATGCGATGTCAGCCATAATCAAAGCCGCAAAATGTTTAGTGTCGCGGGTTCCGCATCAGGACGAGATGATTGATGAGGAATTAAAGAAGGAAGCAAAGAATGAAGCGAAAAACGATGCGATATCAGCCATTTAGCTCCTGTGTCTTGCAATTGATGAGCAAACTTTTTACTTTGCATAACGATATCCGGAGTCTGGTAATAACAAAACGTAAGAAGAGTTGAAAAATTGTGTTTTCTTCACAAAGATTTAGAACAAAACAGTTTTCATATACTGCGACGCACTGTTTTCTTTTCTTAAAATAGATTTTTTTAATTTCATTTCATTTAAATCAAATACGAAAACATTTCAGAATTTGAAAGAATGCGTATAATATCAGATTAAGGAACCACCCGACCCGCGACATAATATTCGGGTACCCGAAAGTCATAGATTTTCGGGTTCCCGAGCACTACTCGACCCGAATTTAACTTCGGGTACACGAGTATCGCCAATTTTCCGGGCCCGACCCGATCCGAACCCGAAATTTGGCTGCTCTTCTCCTTGCGTAACCAGGAATTTCTGCCTTTTTGAAAAGATGTGAGAAATCCAAGTTTCGATCCTGGAGGATCAATGGTTCAAAAGTTATAAGTGTTTAAAGTTGAGCAATTTCCAGTATTTTTGACAATTTAGCGCGCCGCTTACCGAGTGGAGCCGCTAGATGGCAACACAAGCACGCGGTAATGCCAATAATTAATTGGTTGGTTGGTGAAAACACTTATAACTTTTGATCCATTGATCCTCCAGGATCGAAACTTGGATTTCTCACATCTTCTCGTCCAAATCTATTGGATAACATAAGAAAAAGGCAAAAATGTATAGGAGAAAGGCAAAAATTTCTGGTTACGCAAGAAAAAGTTTACCTCGAAATTTTCGGGTGCCCGTCCACCCTTCGAATATTTGGATTTTCGAACGAGAAATTTAGTCACATAAGAAAATCTCAGAGAAAGTACAGTGGTACTCGGTTAAATTTATTTTCAGGTAAGAGAAAATAATCAAAGTTCAAGAATAAAGTAAAAATGTCTCGGTTTCGTTTTTGTTTTAGAAACGATTGTGACAAAACGAACAAGGCATGGCGAAGTAGATCTGTGACCGATTCACCACGTTTTCTAGACAGCACACGGAATCGACAATTCGCCAATCCTTTAAGAACATCGAGGAATGTAAGTAAATCCCCTTTTAATATAGTAAATAGATGAAACGATTAGAATAAAGCTAAATTCCTCATAAATACAGTAAAAGTGAAAATATCTTGTTTCATGCTGTACCGGAGGATCCGGCTTAGATCAAGACTTTACTGTATTTGTGTTACTCTGATCTTGTCCGTAGAACTGAAATTAATTTGATTCAGGTTCAGTCACCAACCATCGACAGAATAAATGAGCTGGACATTCGGATCGACAGAGATGCGTACGCAGATATGTTTCAAGACATTGTTTCCATAAAAACAACGGTCCTGAAACTGAAGCAATTACTTCAAGGGGTATGCTAAATGAAAATACACGTTCGTGTTCCTCGACGCATATCAGGCTTATAATCAAATATTTCGTTTATTGCAAGAACACATTCCGTTTATTTATATCGCACAATTTCGATGAGCTTTTATATTAACACACAGTTTTTTTTTATTATTTTTCATTATTATCACCAACCATGATTTATCCTTGAAGTCAGAAGAGAACGGGTTGAAGAGGGTATGTTGTATTTTTGTTTATTTATTGCACACATTTTTATATTGTATGTAATTGTTAATATTCCTTATCGAAACTGCTGAATAACGTGTTATGTATTCTTTTGTATTCACAGGCAGAAACTCTCACCCCATTCGATAATACTATAAAGGTAGTTATATTTAAAAGATCTCTATAATTTAAAGTCATATTAACACGTTCGCCGTCGCCCGTAGCATGCGTGCAAGTTGCATAATCTTATCTGTAGCTATAATATCACATTGATTTGACATCTGTCGTTATGGGTAAACCATTTTATAAAAGGATACGTTTTATCTAAATGAAAGTTATAACTATGAAGGCTGTCATCGGGGCAAATACTGATAGCGAACTTGTTAAATATAAAAGATTCGTTGAAAAAAGTATTACTTCATTCGTGTAAACAATGAAATTTCAGAATGGCCTCTTCTACAACCTGAACGAAGGAGATACCGCGGATGTTAATACTTCCCCAGGAAGTGAAGACAGTAGCATTGTTGATGAATTGGCTGATTTACGCAGGCAGATAGTGTTCTTGCAAGGACAAGTGGAAGACAAAGACCGAACCATACAAGTATTACAGGTAAATTGAAACACATGCTGTGTTGTCATTCTTAGCTATCGTCCCAGAAAGCAAAATGCTCGATTTTGGACAGTAGGCTGTGCCAGCAGAATGCCATACATCTGCGTCCGAATAAGTAATGCTTTATGCTGGCACGATGTGCCGATACAATCTGAGGGCAGAATGAGGACAGAATTAAGACAGCTCTGTCCTGAATTCTGCCTTTGTCATAGAGGGCAGCACGGTCGCACTAATGTGGCGGATGCCGTTATACAGGGCAGGTCGTACTTATTGTGACAGATGCGACCGTGTTGCTCTCTGTAACGAAAGCAGAATTCAGGACCGAGCTGCCTTCATTCTGCCCTCAGCTTGTACCAGCATACGTGCCAGCAGAATGCCATACATCTGCGTCCGAATAAGTATCGCTTTATGCTGGCACGGTGTGCTGTCCAAAATCGAGCAGATTCCGAGCACATTCAGCTTCGGGCGTCGTTCTGCCAGCATACTGTCCGCCATCTGCTCGCATCGTACGATTGCAGGCTGTGCCCGATATCTGCTCGAGGCTGACCTGGCTGACTGGGATAGTATTCTACGCATACAAAACCTACAGAAAGAATTAATAAGAGTGCCAATGTCTTTAATATACACATTTTAACTAGTTTTATTTCTTGTTAGTTCCAGATGGCGAAGCTTCAAGGACCTAATAACATTGAAAGGCAAAACTGTGCAATAACGAATAGTCGTAACACTATTCTATCCATGGATACTTGCAATGCTGCAACGCAAACCGACAAGGTATATTTCCAACTTAATATTTCGCAATGATTACAGTTCACTGATTAGTAAAAATTTAATAATCGGAGAGTTACTGTTGAATGTTTTCCTTCCATCTTGCTAATTATGTTTAGTCCGAATATGGTTTGAATAATGGATCAGAAAATTATTCTTTGTTTCGCTTCCTGGCAAAAGATACACACGTAAAACAAACACTAGTTGACCACCGCACTAGTGACTAGATAACCGAAAGCAATACTACTAGTTGCTTCACACCGATACTCCATACTTCTCTCTCCACTTCACTATTTTGTCCACAGAATGTGTTCAATTACATCTTGATTTTTCATATTTACACATATAGTTGTGAAGTTCTCTGATCTTTTCGTATTACTTCGTTACTTTTCCCACATTGTTTATTTATAATATGTTTAATTATGGGCACAGACACGCCCAGGATCTGCAGGTACATCACTCCTACAAACACTACCTAGGGACGGTGTTATGGGGCCTGTAGTTAGGTGAGACTTTTTTTATTTGACCTCACTCGTACACTCTATTTAATTGTAATTTGATTTTTGATACTGTGAACGAATATAACGACGTTGCTAATTTCACAGAAAAATCTTAGAAAATATTTCTATACTTTTATCAGTCGACTTTGATATTTTTATCATCCGAAACAGCTGTGTACATTTCGTTTACGTTGCAAACTAAGTTCCTAAGATTTTTCTTTAAACGATTCTATTATTCGATCGTTGTTGTATTAAAGCAATTTTCTATTGTAACGAGGACAAAGAGTTAATCTATTTGCTGTCTCGAAACTACAATAATACAAGTACAAATGAAAATAATTGTACAAGTCACCTTCTGAATAAAACATGTGACACATTACATATATTTCTAATGTTTCGGTAGTATGTTTGTTATAAATAACCTGTTGTTTTTGCTGCTCTGGTCATTTACCTAACTTTGGTGATTCCATGCGAGACAGCTTCAGGATCGGGAAGGTAGAGTCCGTCAGTGTGTGTGATTTAATATTGGGATACTTACTCCTTTCTGCATTAAATGCTCTTGTATTCATGCATCTTTTCTACATCAAAATCACTTATTTAATTGTTCGATACGAAAGCTTCTAGTTCCTTTTGCATGTTAGAACAATATAATAATCTTTCTCTGTTTATTTCCTTCTTTGCTGATTCGTCTAATCGTTTTTACTGCTTCTAAATGTATGTACATAGTACACACTACTTCTATTGTATAATAAGTTTGTATATAACAACCTTTTATTTTATTTGGGCTTCGTGAGCGAATCTTACAACGTCAACTATTATTTTCATCATTGCTATACAGAAAATATACTAAATTATATTTTACATTATATTTTACATTGTTCATCTCTGTGTTTGAATATTATAACTCGCAACAGCAGATTATTGTGCCTATAGTAATAAAATATTAACAATGTATTAACGCGTTTCGACATATAGGTTTGTTTACTTTCATTATAACACGGTACGAATGTATCTATGAAAATAAATGGAAAATATTAATCACTCGCTCGAAGAACAATCATTTGATGATCATTATGCTTCAATTGAAGTTTTAATCTTAAGGAAACCTGTTTTATATTACTTTTATTTTGTTAGTGTAAACTTCCCTCCTTCGAAATTTTGGATTCGATTGCAAGCCCTAATAAGAATATGTACATTTAATAAAATTTCACATTTCAACAGTTCACATTGCAACCTTAATGGTCTCAACAATAGATTGTGTTTACATTGAAAAGTGTAATATCTGCTTCAAAAGTGTCTCCGTGAAGTTCTAAAGTTGTTAACATACTGATTCTCCTAGCATGTAGTATGAATAGATAAATCTGTATGATCAGTAAAAAGACACTAAGTAAATAGTTTTTTCCTGAACTATTGTTTGGAGATTATAATGGATTTACGATTAACAATATTTCATGCTGCTTTTGATAGCCGTGTACGGTAAGTTAATTGTTTTTTTGTTCCAAATAGTTCACCATGCAATCCTTTGCGAAGAAGAATGTTCGCAAGTGCCAACATGTGTTTATATTTATTATTTCATTTGATGTATATAGTGTACATACTAGAACTATGATTTATGGCATACAAATTGCTACATTTCTTGTACATATAGACAAACGCGTAAAAATAATTTTAAATTTACAAATGCTAAATCTATCCCAATGTTGTCTACTTGGGGTGGTGTTCTTTCACAAAGGATTCGCATTAGAAATGCTGAAAAATCATTTTAATTTATTTTCTATTCTCCTACTCTGTTTCTACTTAAAATTTCATGCTTAATATCTTTCAAGACCCTTATATCCTAATAGTACCTAATTATACCTAATATCTCATTATTTCCGAAAATGACACAACAAAGTAAGCGACAGAACGTCATTTACAAAGAAATCAAATATTATCATGTTTCTAATATTATGTTGTAATATAAATACGCCATTCTTATTCTAAGGATTCTCTTATAACTCATTGAACCCCTTGTCCTACGATTTATTTTGCGGTTTCAGTGATTAGAACTTTTTTGTAGTTCGTATAGTTTCCTAAAAAAGGAGAAAACTTGTATCTATTATATGCCTGTATATTCTCCGGTAGCTGTACATTAACAAAACCAAAGTAAAATTTTATTTCGGTTTAAAGGAAATTGGTAGCATACATATATTTATTAGACTCTGTTCAGAATCTTCATCACGAGTTAGATACGATATTGTAGAGGAAGGGAAAAAGAATATTGAATATTAGCAAACTTATAATATACGATCGTGTTAAGAAAAATATTTCTGGTTGTCCGATCAGTGAACATGTCTGTGATTTTCTGTATAGCTGGAGTGACTCTTGGGATCGACAACGCTCGACATTACCCGCTGAACCGAATAGTGCCAGAAGTCCTTGTAACATGAACGAGGTGCAGGATAGACTGGACCCTTTCAAAACTACTCTAACAGCATGTAAGGAAGCACGGGTAGGAATTGGGACCGCCACCTGAACTCGGAGGAAAAGCCCGGTCGCGTACACAAGGCTCACAAGGTTACAGCAAACCTAAAGCAAACCTAAAGCAAACCTAAAGCGACCGAGGTCCGGTCGTCGAGAGTTGGTGTACGGTTTCATCTCCTAACTCATCTATCCGATCGACACAAACGATCGGCACTAATGATCTTGTCGATGAATCGGCACGAGCAGTCCACTAGACGTAGCATATTTGTATATTCCGAAAATTTTGACGTTATAACCGTCGACTATAAAAATGAATGTAACTGAATATTTATACGAACGAGTTCCACGGCAACTTGGAGCGGACAATGTCGGATAATATATCATGTGTGTACATACATATATGTATGTGTATATACACAAACACACACACACACACACACGCCTATCATTTATAGCGGAACGGTTTAACTAAACACGTTGCGACGTTCAGCGTCGAGTAAAGAAAAGCCAGTAATTTTTCGATGATACGCAGGCCAACACTTGCATGCATCAGATGAGTTGTCTGCAATCCTAACTAGGAATGTCGCCAACAACTTTTCACCTAAGCATCCCGTTCACCATCTCTTAACGGCCGGAGTTTGCGGTCCTCGAAACGGTTGCAGAGCGCGAATTCATCTGCTCGCGTAACAGTTTAGAGATAAAACAAAGAGACAATTCTATAGGACAGAGTTGGTAGCCTCGGTATTAGTTGGATACAATTTTGTACGCACGTCAAGCTCGGGCAAACCCTTTGCTCTGCTCGCGGAAAACCGGACCACAGAATGTATTTTACAGATGTGAAGTTGTGGAGTCTTTCGGATCGGAGGGTTCAGATTTTTACAAAATATCCGAAACCGTTTGGAAACGTGTGAAACAATATTCAACGTGTAGTAATAATAATATACGTAACTTTCTAATAACTTGTCGTCAAATGGTAGTGTACTTAAAGATTTTGTTAGATGTAAAAATCTTGTACTTAAAAGATACGTACAATTTTATTTCGAAACTTATCTTCGTTGTATTTTATACTATTAGATCGGCGTTTCCGAACTCGTTTATCGCGAGAGTGTCTCAGGTGTGTCGCAAAAATATTAAACACTTTTTAGAGTTTCCAATAAGCTCTTTCTGAAAGGTTCATTGATCTTTCATTTTTCTACCGACAACCGACTGAAGGAAAAAGAAAACATAAACATTTTTATTTGTCGCAGACATTTTATTAAATTCAAAGCATGGCGCTCATCCAAATGGGTTAGGAAACGCTGTAATAGATTTTTGAATATTGCCACACATTTTTCTAGAATTGCTATGTAGTAGATTTATACATAATATGTAGATATAGAACTACATACAAAATATACATTATTTTTTATACAAAGCTATGTAAAATATTCTAGATCGTATAAACTCTTGACCCGTTTCATTTGATACATTTCGTTTTCTGTACAATTTCTAATGTCAACTACAAAAGATTGCAAAATCCACTATTGAATTATCTTTAATTCATCAACTATTATTTCTTAACGTTTGCTTATCAACTATCAATTCACCTCTGTAAAATGCTGTGTGGACGTTTAGAAGCGTTCGAACAAAGCGCGGGCCCAAAAGTATAATTATACGCGATCTTTTCGGCTTACGTACACTATCATGCAAAAGAAAGTAGCACCCAGTATTATATAATTAATATAATTATAAGATATAATGGCAAACAATATCTTTATGTAGAAATTGTATTGTACAATGATTGATTTATTGCATTTAAAGTATTAGATAATCCGCAATAACACATATTCTTAGAACTATTTAATTAAATAGCTGAAACCTTTTTCGAAACTTACTGTATTCTTATTTGATTTTTTACGCTTTTCTATTAAATATGGCCGGGTGCTCTTTTCTTTTGCACAGTAGTGTACATTCGTCGCATACATCCAACTATAGCTTGATTTTTATGTCTTGCTAATCAACTTGTCAAGCTACAAGTTATGGCAATTTCGAAAACTATACAACTGTAGCTAGCATTCTAAACTATTTTGTCAGAAGTATTTTGTACCAACAAGTTTTTCTCCTATTACAATATATATCTCGTACATATATTATCAAACGATAAACGATGTTTAGCATACTTGAAATTTAATTTGAGTAACGAGAGGACGTATCCAACTAAAATAGAGTTACTAACTCTGAGCAGGAGGCTCCGAAAATCCGAAGCTGCCTTTTCCCCAATGAAATAATTGAAACGTGTCCAGTCTTGTGATATCACAGTGGCGAAACGCGTTTTAGAACCTGGAAAGATTCAAACCAAGTAATTAAACGAGGAATTGACGGTGTCGAGGTCAGGCCATTGAATGACAAGGGAGTCAGGTATGGGAAGGATTGCCTTAAAGTATAAAAACGTGAAGAAGTAAATCGAAGAAGTACTTCTCAATTACTGTGACTCCCACTAATATTTGGACACTCTTAAAAGGACGACAACTTTTTAAATATTGGTCCATGTGGTCAGAAATTTTTTGGGAAATTTGCTACAAAACGTACAAAAAGTTTTTGAAAAAATTGCAAGTTGGAATTATAGAGAAAAAACTAAAAGTTGTATTTTGCAACTTTTTTATGTGGGCTTATATAGAAATTTTAGAAAACACGTTTTGTAGATCTGTATCAATTAAACATGTTCTGAAAATTTCATCAAAATCGGTCGACGTTTGAATAAGCTACAAACGTTTAAAGATCGTTAAAATTGCAGTTTTTCACTAACTGCAATAAATCTAAGGATTTTTACATCTTTCAATGTCTGTCGTATTTTAAAAATTTGAAATATACACATATATATATATAAAAAAAAAGTTGTAAAACACACGTTTTACTATTTTCTATACAATTCCGACCAATTACAATTTTTTAATAAATTTCTTCATACTTCTCATAAAAGTTCAGATCGTACAGTCCAATATTAAAACAGTTATTGTTTTTTTTGAGACCGTCCGAATGTTAATGAGAGACACTGTACGTCGGTATGAATATTATTTTTCAAACGATCAGTTTGTGTCTTGTTTTCCGCAAGAAGAGACTTTAAATATAAAATTCGTCGTAAAAGCTGTCCACTCCACTCTAGTTTCACGGGCATGAGATTGAGAGTAGCGAGATTGAGATTGCTAGTGAATCTCTTCTTTCGCAAAACGGGGCAACATCAGCAATGCTAACTGATGTAATCTAAATGATACAAATTCTGTTGTATTATTAAAAATTGAACAATTATTAGAAATCGACAGAAACGTTTCTTCGTATATTTATGATCAATTGACATTCCATTTAAAGTCTTTTTTCTTAAGATAACTATAACTTTTTAGCGGATAGTATAATATTATTCGAAGAGTCGTTACGTTTTAAAGTATTTATAGATTAGTCCCTATGTGAAGATTGAACGATAGTTATTCTTGCATTATGCTAAAAATCTTTCTTACAATTTACGGCTGTGATCACAAGGGAATATTGTTAGCAAAAACCGCTCACTGTCTCTCGGTGGCTCGACTTTAGACGCAGTTCACAATATTTTCAACATGCATACAGCATTTCCAGTGTATGCAGTTTCGGATAATAAGTTTTGTGGGATAAGGCAACCGAGGTACGCCTAGATCAACGTTTACATGGAGCTCTTGTTCGTACACTTGGCTGCATTGTAAATTTCATACTTGTACATTTTTTTATAACTTATCTTAATTGTAATTTATTCCATTGTTTATCAGTAAGATCATATTTGGTGCTATTAAATTTGTTTAGTTCACAATATTTGGAATCTCTTGAATTGTAGACACGATTGGTATTGGAGGGATGAGAACTATAGGTTTTGGCTTTTGTTTCGGACCAACCAATCCGAAATGGAAGACCCGTTTAACAACGACTAAGTATAGTCAACAATGTCGACGAGAACAGATACGCAATACCACGGGAAGCGCACAAATCGCCGTACAACTGATATTAGATTGCGCACAACTAGGTCGCAACATAGTTCTTTCATCGAATCCTCTATCCTAGCATGCACAGGGTGCAAAGAAATATTGTCATAGCTTTTATCAATGAAAAGTTCATTTATTTGAATCTCCGTCGAAATCTGCATCAGCACGAAAAAAGATAGTCAGTCTTTCTAGTCCCACAATTGTATATGTATCTATACAACTGCAATATGTACAAGTACAAATTCGTAATTGTTATTACAGAAGTATAATGCTACATGCGTACCGTACAATACATTAAAAGTCAAATTTCTAATCAATGAAAAATAATAATAATTGTAAGTGTTTTAATGCTTATCGTATCTTATATTTTGCCAAAGACTAGTTAAAGAGTTGTTAATTTTTTATCAAGGGTAGTAGAATCATCTCCATGTATGAGCTATAACGCAACATATATCTTTACACCCTGTGTCTTGTCGTTCTTGCTGAAGGAGATGACAGTCTGAATGAGGTACATGGAGGTAACGGTATAACGAGGTAGTAAAATCGGAGGAACTATAAAGAGAAGCTCCTCTTATGGGTTAGGTCTGGGCCAGCAAGAGTCCTTGAGTATAAAACCGTCCTTAACATTTAAAAACATTTCTGGGCCGGTCTAGAAGAGAAAATAATTCAGAAGGGAGCTGGTTTGCGCTATCTTATTGACAAAATCATTTCTATTGACCGTTGAACCTAAACTTTTTAAAACCCCGCTGATTTTATCATCTCGATATATTGGTAACTCCAAATATGTCAACGAGACAATATCATGTAAATTTGAAAATATGTGCTAGCGATAACGCCAAGCAATCTCAGCCATTGTTCTCTTTGATTTTGCCGAAATTACTATATCCATGCGCATCGCGATACAACGTATTAGCTTAGCACGTTGACTATCGACCCACCGCCCTGAAATGCCCCACAAAACTAAGTGATTTGGTTAATAAAACCGGAACTAAAGACTTGCGATTCATCACAGTGATTACTCTCTTCACCTTTTAAGATCCTACAAATTCTACTGAAATCCAGTTTACCTAAACATATCATAAAAGAACCTCGTTTTTATACTTGAACAAAGAATTGTGTTACTCACATACGAGCGATGTGATAGTTAACGTGTCAAGCATCTGTACAGCAATTACTAGATCTCTGAAGTGACTTATTTTTCGGGTCTTTAATGGTCACAATTGAGCACATCTCGCGACTTGGAAAAGTGTGGGACTTGTTTCTTAAATCTTCAATTATTCTTTTTTTGTTTCTCGATGAACGAATGTACAACAAGAGTAAGTAAAATGGTAAATCGCAATTACAACAACATTCCATAACTTCAAGGATTTATCGCTGATACATAGATAATATCAAATGTGTCTGCCCTTAACGCACAGTAACGTCATTTGAGAAATTTTTGATGATACGTATTGTGCGATTGTTCTACACTGATTCAAGTAACACGTAATTGAAGATTTCGACTGAGATCATGTTTGGACTGATTTACATCGGAAAAGTCTCGGGACTCTATTGGTAAAGCTTTCTTGAAGGTACAATAAGAAATATAAAAATTGTAATTTTTATTAGCGCATGACTCATTCAAAATGCTTACCGAAAACGCTCTGACCCTTATAGACGATCTGCGTAGTTAAGGAGCTAAGTAAGTGACTGTTAAATAAAGTTATTAAACTAACATGCGTGCTGTTAAAGTGACCTTTAATATTTCTTATTTGGTATTAGGCTACTTGTATCTGAACAGCATAGTTCTGAAATGTCGTAGAAAATCGACGTGCGTCCTATAACGATAAATAAAAGGCTATCAAAGGAACTGTTAATATTGTGAGAAGAAGGAACTCGATGAAAGTCGTTGGACAGTAAATCCGTTTCAGCTTCTCTTTTTGATAACCATTACGACTGACGGTACTTCCGCGATCTCTTCCCCTTATAACATTCACAAACTCATAGAAGCTATAAAACAGTTTCATGGCTCGTAACACACTTCGTGAGAGATGAAACCAGCTTTACTTTCGAGAAATATCGCTACTACAAGTAACACATTCGAGCGATCGTGGCCAACTTTACTTTTAGGAAAGAGCTATCAGAATAAATGCTTTCTGGTACGCTCACACGTTCCGGCTTTATGCTGGCTTCCGATCTCAGTCGTCTGTAGTATGGTACCTGCAACGCTTTCAACGATCTCGGTCGCTTGTCACTATAATTAGGCATTGTTTCAATAAAATTTTAAACAAATCTTTTAACGTTGTATCTGAATAAGCATTTAGTGGAATAAAGGTAT